>BMAO01010673.1:0-108316 GCA_019973975.1 Trichonephila clavata
GAAATGAAATGAAGAGAGAGAGAATGAAATGAAATGAGAAAGTTTTTTCAAGTGTAAACGTAGACGTTGTGAGTAGAGTCTATCGTACCGTTGTGGATAAAATTAGTTCATAAAAGAACTGAGAATAGCAGAGAAAGAAGTCGCCTATTAAAGGAATCCAATCAAGATATTAAGGAAGCAGCTAGACGAACCTGCCATAACATAAGAAATCAGGTTAGTTTTATTTGTTCCAATTAAGTATAAGTGTGTAGCTGTAATTGTACGCGTCGACCCTTCGTAGATTCAGATAGGATTCCGTCGTTCATGATTATTGAATCCTTCTCATTCTGCACTGTGTTTTATTGTTCTTAAAATTGAATAGTATTTGTATAATCTCTTAATTAAGAAAAGTCAATAAATAAGATTGATTTGTAAAAATAAGTAGTGAATTTATTATGCATTCAACACATTCAGATTCAGGTAATACCGAAGGGGAGTTGATAATCTTAGAGGTAGCGAGAGGCTACGACACTGGCGCCCAACCGAAATACCGGAATTAAGAGCAAGTGCAGGATTTAGAGTTTTGCCGGAATTATTTTTTTCGGGTAAAGAAAATGTGTCTGAGTTTATTACCAATATTGATGATAACATAGCCTACTATGAAATACCGGCGAATCTGGCGTGTGCGTATTTAAAGGGTCATTTAATTGGGAGAGCGTTAGACTGGTTGAGGTCATTGGTTTGAGTGTGTAAATGAAGAAGCGACTGCATTCGCAACGCTTAAAAAAAGTTGTCGGATAGTTTTCCAGTAGTACGGAATAAATCAGAGTTAGAGGCTCAGTTTTTTTCATCGAAGCAACGGAGAGGTCAGGCCCCGTCAGACTTTATTTACCAGCTATTAAAAGTCCATAAGACTTTAAATTTGAATTATGATGAGATAAAATTGGTCGATCACATAGTAATGCGACTAGAACCCCAAATTATGGATTATTTAGAAGTTCGAAACCCCACAACGAAAGTTCAGTTGTTAGAGTTGGTAGACCGGTATGAGGAACGTCATAGCTGCAGGGAAACCCAGGGTTCGAGTAATAATTTTGCTAGACGAGGTTGGGATATGAGTAGGAATCCTGCGGAAAGAAGGAATAATGGAAATTGGAGAGATACAGGGGTCGGAAATAGACAAAATGATCAGAGAGGACTAAGCAGGGGTGCGAATAATTTTTCTCGTCGTAATTATCAAAATCAAGGATTCGAGGGAGGAAATCGCAACAACCAACCAAATCAGCGAACAGACCGGTATCAGAACCGTAGGATGGTGGTTAGAAAGGGTCCTAGTGATGATTCAGCAAAGCAGAATTGGAGGCGTGTTGATTTGCAACAGCGGAAGGCAGAGAAATGCAATTTAAACTTTTTAAGAGATCGTGTTGAAGGAGATCCTCCTAATAGAATTAAACTTAATTCATTACGGTTATCACCAGTTGATCTTCCGTATGTGCCGATTCTTTTACATGATACGTTTATAAAAGCTCTCTGGGATACAGGTGCGGAGAAGTCATTTATTTCAGAAAAAACATACCGATCATATTTTTCTTTTTGTCCTATTAAGAAATCGTTAGCTGAAGTAGTTACGGCTCAAGGGTCATAATGCAGAAATTTAGGCACAATTGAGTTACGAATTAAGATAAGGGAATTATCGAAGTTGAGGAAATTTCATGTGATTACTGAGATGCAATATCCATGCATCCTGGGTATTGATTTTATGTCACATGCAAAGATAAGTTTTGATTTTGTTACGAAATCGTTAATCATTCTGGACTCGCAGATTTAGAAAGTGACAATTTCGGACGAACCGGTACGGATAGATTTATTAAAGACTAAGTTAAATGCAGGGCAAAAACAGAGGTTGGCAAATTTTAATGTGAAATGGAAGCATCGCCCAGGTACGCAAAATGTGGTGGCTGATATATTTTCTAGAAACCCGTTAGAAAGTAATGAAGAAGCAAAGGTGTCTTGTGCGGTGATTAGGTCGTTGGTATTATCATCTAGGGAACAGTTGTGAGAGGAACAGAGGAATGATCTGGAGTTAGGTCATATCTTGCGGTTTTTAGAAAAACTTGACGATAGTTCCATTAATGAGTCAATGTGTAGAAAATGGTCCCGAGACTTTAAATTAATAGATGGGTTGTTATATTATGCAAAATATACAACCACACTAGGTGAATTAAGAGTATTTATACCCAAAACATTACATAAAGATGTTATGCGAGAATTCCATGACTCGCCGATGGCGGGCCATCTAGGCAAAAAGAAAACCTACTTAATATTAAAAGACGCGTGTTATTTCTCGTACATGAGGAAATACATTTATAAATATGTAGCAACCTGCGACCAATGCCAAAAATTTAATTAAAAGAACGGATTACTAGCTGGTCAATTAATTCCGATAGTAACGAATTTTCCGAATGAAATCGTATCTTTAGATTAATTAGGCCCATACCCTGCAACTAGTCCGGAACGCTATAAATTTATTTTAGTAATAAAAGATAATTTTTCTAAATGGGTTAAAATAGTTCCCTTAAAAAAAGCTTCGGCTAAAGCAATTGCCAATGCATTTTTTGAGAATTATATTTCGCGTTATGGAGCTCCTGTAAAGTTAATTAGTGATAATGGCCCCCAAATGATAACCGAAGTTTTTGAGCAAGTATCTCGCAGGCTGAACATAAAACACGTTAAAACTGTGGTATATCGTCCACAAGCTAATCAAACGGAAAGAGTTAATCGTACTCTTCTAAAAATGATTTCGAGTTTTGTCGCGGATAATCACACTAACTGGGACCAATTTCTGCGTGAGTTTAGTTATGCTTTAAGGACAGCAGCACATGAGACAACGGGTAAAACACCGGCGGAATTATTTTTAGGTCGAAATTTAATCACTCCATTTCAAAAATTAGTAATGGTAACTGATGGATCAGACTTAGTTTGTGGAAATATAGAAAAGTTGTTTGAAGAGGCTAGGATACATACAAAGCGTCAGCACGAGAAGTGGGCGAAATATTATAATAAGAAGAGGCGTGAAGTTAATGTGAAGGTTGATGATCTAGTGTTAGTTCAAACTCACCCGTTGAGTTCGGCAAGTAAGAAAATGGTGGGTAAATTTATGCCAAAGTTTGAGGGCCCTATAAAGTTCTGAGTGTGAAAAATAATAATTTAGTAATATTAAAGTTTGGTAAAAGAATAACTGTTAATGTGGATCAGGTGAGAATTTACCATCAAAGAGAATCAGAGGACAGTGTTGCTGAATCGGAAATTGTGAGAAGTAGTGATCATAATGCAGTAGCATCAGACAGGTCGGATGATAGGCAGCCGAGATTAATGCAATCAGAAAGTGATGGGAATTGTCGTAGAGGATCAGAATCAAGAAATTTGGAAGGTAGTAGAGATATAGTTACGAATAGAAGCGATGGAGAGGAGGTGAGAAGGAAAAACGTGTGCGGACGGAGTCTAGTGTTTCTTCGAGGGGTGATGTGTACAATTTTAGGAAAAGAAAGCCACGTTGGACGGAGAGAGAGGAAAGAGGAAGGCCCGAATCTTGGGTTGAGAACACACAGAGGAAGAAGAGACCGGATTCCCAGGTATCCCGGGACAAGAGAAAAGTTGGCCTCGTCAATACGTCTCGTCCCTCCAGAAAGCGGTATAGAAAGGTGGAAGAGAGGAATTCTGAAGGAACAATTCCAGGACCATCCCACAGATTCAAATGCAGTAGTTCCCGTCCAATTCAGCAGGAACGGAACTGCCCTTACAACCTTCGGAGCCGACGTTGAGTGGACAGCAGCCAGAATCAGAATCTCACAAATGGAAGGAACGCCTCAGCAGGAGCATATCAGCTTCAGCTGACTCAATGGAAGCGGAGACCCAGAAGGTGGGAGCGCAGAGAGGACAGCCCTAGGACAAGGTCATCCAGTACAGAGGCCGTGGTTGGAGACAAAGCCTATGCAGATTGGATCTAAAGACTAGCCAGGTTGTATAATTCTAATTTGTTTATTTTTCCTCTGACAGACAGTTCAGAGTATTTTCCATGTGGGCTAGTCTATTTTTTTTTTTTTTTTTTTTTTTTTTTGTAAAATTAGCGTACAAAAGTCACTGCGTTGTGTGCATTTTCATATCGATTAAAAAAGCTTTTGTATTTAATTTTTTTCCAAATTGTGGAAAAACATTTGTTGAATTGCAATTGTTTTGCTACACAAAGACGAGGCTTTATATGTAAGATTACTTGTATTGTTTGTTTGTAATATATTGTATGTAAAAAAATGTATATATTTTTGTGTGTAATTATTAAGATGTATAAGTAGTGTCTGGTTTCGGAGCGCGGCGTAATTAGTAATACTAACAAAAACATTAACAGCGCAGCGCGATTGATTGGGAATTTTTAGAAAATGAAACCAGATAAAGGTTATTTTGTTATGAGACTATATATATATATATATATATAATATAATGTATATCATATTTATGTCAATAAGAAAGTTGTATAAAAGTTCTGTGCATTTAATGTCATGTTTTAGAAAGAAAATTGACAAGGTTTCCTTTCAGGGCAGCAGTCCCTGAACATAGTGATGAGATGAAAGATTGATGTCGTACGAAGATATTATTGTAAAATTTTTTAATATTTATTAGCACTTAAGTAAAGTGCATGATCAGGGTTTTTCCCTTAAAAGAAGGTTTTCCCCTGATCTTCGCCCGAATGGGATGCACTGTAGGGAATGTATGTAAAAGATCAATAAATTAGAGTGGAGTACCCCTTTGAGTAGTCATTTCTGTGTGTTAGTTTAATTAAAGTTTCCAACTTAGTGAGTTAAAATTTTCTGCAAGTTCAGTGTTTTCAGGCATTCTAAAGTTCGTAAGTTAAAACTTTCAACAAGTTCAGTGTTTTCAGGCATTCTAGAGTTAGAGTTAAAATTTTGTGCAGGTTCAGTGTTTTTCAGGCGTTAGGTGTATTACGCGAGTTCTTTCAGGTCGTTTAGACCTTCAATAAGTCACGCTTTTTTCTCGGATTGGGGTTGTGACGGGTGCTTACGCGTTTCACTAACCTTCTCATATATTCTATATTTTATTTATTTCAACTAATCTCCACCGGGAGCCAACGTGTGACTTATGCAAATGAGATATTTTATATAAGTTCGGGTTTAGCGAGTTAGAGAACGGGGATGAAAGGAAATGAAGAAGGGAATGAAATGAAGAGAGACGAGAATGAAATGAAATGAGAAAGTGTTTTTCAAGTGTAAACGTAGATGTTGTGAGTAGAGTCTATCGTACCGTTGTGGATAAAATTAGTTCATAAAAGAACTGCGAAATAGCAGAGAAAGAAGTCGCCTATTAAAGGAATCCAATCAAGATATTAAGGAAGCAGCTAGACGAACCTGCCATAACATAAGAAATCAGGTTAGTTTTATTTGTTCCAATTAAGTATAAGTGTGTAGCTGTAATTGTACGCGTCGTCCCTTCGTAGATTCAGATAGGATTCCGTCGTTCATAATTATTGAATCCTTCTCATTCTCCACTGTGTTTTATTGTTCTTAAAATTGAATAGTATTTGTGTAATCTCTTAATTAAGAAAAGTCAATAAATAAGATTAATTTGTTAAAATAAGTAGTGAATTATTATGCATTCAACACATTCAGATTCAGGTAATACCCGAAGGAGAGTTGATAATCTTAGAGGTAGCGAGAGGCTACGACACGGTTAGCTAATTTTTAAAACCTAATTTTATTGTTCTCCTTATCTCTCTTTTTCTCTCACTCTCAGTGCCTTTTTTCATGTATCTAATATCACATTATACAATTAGTTTAAATTTCAGATTTCCTAAAATTCTCCTTTAAAAGTTTTTGAACCGCATGGGCTTAAAAGAAATGAGCTCCCCAATGTTAAGTGAGAACCTCAAATATTTAACAACGTAAATTTTTCCTCAGAAATGTTTCTTTCAACGTTTTTGTACCAAACTCAAGATATTGTTTCAATTTTAAAAGTGAAAAAGAAATTAACCACTTAACTGTTTCTTTTTTCTGTCATATTATGTAAAAAAATAAACACATTTTTTATAAACATTTTTATGATGAAATCAATTGTATAAACTCAAATTAGCATAGTCAGAAATGCTATAAATACTGAATTTAAAGAATTATGCTAATTTTTATTTTCATTGAAAAAATATATTTTTCCTTAAAGTTGGCTTTTCTCTGAAGAAATAAGCTAACTCAAAAGAACACCTTACAAAAATTTAAATTAGAATTAAAAAGATAATATTGTACTTACAGTTAATTATTCTTTTAAAATTCTGTTTTTGTGTAGTAAATTTTAAAACAGGGAGACAAGCATAGTCGAATATAGCAATGGAGACAAAAATATCGTGTTTCTTTTTTCACCCGTTTTCCCAAATCATTTCTTTTCGAACAACACAAAACATTGCCTAGTTGGTCTCAATTTTTTGTCATACGGTGAGAAGAATCACTTCTAAAAAGTTTTTTTCTGCATAGCATAAAGGACTGGGTAAAACTTCTGGTCGCCCGTCCTTTTTCTCATTTACCACCCCATTTTTTTCAATAAGGCAATCTATAATATCAAGCCTGAAATTCAAATGAGATAATTTTCCTCCCAGTCTCTTATATAAAACGAAAGTATTCCGCAATGATGTACCTAAAATATGGAAGATTATTTATTGCCTCTTTTTTTTTTGTTATTGGGTAACTTGTGAAATAATGATCGATTTTATCTTCTACACAAGAGAAGTCCGGTAACAAACTTTCATTACTTCCAGAATAATTTACAGAAATTTTAGACTCATTACCTGAGTCAATAACAGAATTTTTTCTATTATGAGCCTTCCATAATCACTCATTTTTCTTCCATTTTAAGCTCCAAATTTAAAAGAAATAGTGTTTGTAGTTTGCGGTACACCGATCTAGTAAAAAGAAAATTCCCGCCTTATCTAGTCTAAAAGAATGCAGTAAAACCTAACCTCTTGAAACCGGTTTAGACATTCTTTCGTAATCCTATCTTTACTCGACTTTTCGAAACATCTGTTAAAACATTGCACACCAAACGAGCAAAAAATAAAGGCAAATCAGTAGATTAGACTAGAAAAAAGTTTTGCCCGAGCGGGAAATGGAATCAAGGAAGTACATTTCAAGTGCCCGAGCGGTGTTCGGGGAAAACAGGAAAGTGATTAATAATAAAAAATATTTATTATATACAATTACAAAAAAAGGAGGATCTGAACACCTCAAAACTTTATATATTTCAATTTTTCTTGTCGTAAAATTTATAAATTCAGTATTCAAAGCAATCCTCTTGAAAAAGTTAGTAAATTATCGGAGTTTAAGCTTGCGACTGATATAAAATGTACTAACTTATAATTTTTTTTATTAGCGATTCACCTGTCACGCAGTATTTAAAAGCGTAAACAAATGTTTGTGCTAACAATCTACTATATAGTTAATTTTACCATGTTTCTTTCTCTGAACTAATAAGCAAATTCTAATGATATTTAAAATAAGAATTATAAAATTCGCTAAATGAATTTTTTTTTTACAAAAATCAATTATCTATGTTATTTAATTTAATTGATCAATCCACTATGATTATAATAATGCTTGCTTCAGTTTTTGTAACTGCAATAAGTATTATAAAAATTCTTAAAAGGATATCTTCCCTTCTCTCTCCCTTTTTTTAACGACTGTTCTATACAAACGCTTTAGAATTCCCCTCAAATTCGACGTACATAAAATAAGCCTCTCCTCCCTTCAACTTCAATTTCGCTATTTCATTGACTTTTTTATTCTGTTTCTGATAAATTTCAAATCTGCACTGTCTTATCAACAAAAATCAACCTTTCTTTCCTGGAGTCCTCCCTTACTTCATTTTGGATACACCTGTGCTAGGCTTGATACAATCTGATTCTGAAGCAATTGCATCAGAAAAGGAAAGATCTTCGCTTTAAATTACACTCCGTTTTAATCTCTACATCTTGTGCGCAATGGAATACAAACATACACTCTTTTTTCTACTCTTTCTACAAATTTTTTTAGCGTTATCTTTTCATAAATTTTAACCGTGACTTTTTAGCACTAACATTTAACTTTTAATGTTATTTGTTACAATGAAAATTGATGCAATTTTATTCAACTGGATGTTTTTTTTAATTGATGTCTTGACAATGCAAAGAGAAATTATATCTGCAGGGCTTGCATAAAGAGTTTTTGCATAACTTACTCTTTTTGGAAAACTTTAAATTTAGACCAATATAATAAATCTATCTCGCTTAATAATTCCTCTTGGTAGTGTTTGCGGTGATTACATTAAAATCTTAAGCTCGTTTGGCATGTTAACGGTATTGGAAATATTTTTAAGTGTAAAATCATGATATTATGATAAAATTTATTTAAAAACTTGTTTTTCTGTTTATGAGTCAACAGACATAGAACTCCTTTTTCGACTTCAATGATGAACAATTTTTTTGTGTGCAGAAATGTAAGTTGATGTAATATTTTTCATTTCTTAAATCAATCGCTACTATTTTTATAAATATGATGAGTAAAAAAAAAACTCGTAGATTACTTTTTGAAACATGTGTTTGTTAAGCTCGACGCTATAGTTTTTCTCTTAACTCTTATATTGTACAAAGATGCATAAATAAACTCTAACAAATCTATAAGAATTAGATGTTCCTTTCTTCCCGAAATAAGCTTGTTTTAGAAAGAAAAGACCACAAACCCTTACTTTGAGATGTGTAACGAAAGAAAGTATTTAAATCAGCGGCGTAGCTATTGCCGTATCAGCCCCAACAATAGGGGAATATATATAAGGGCCCCAACAAGTGTAATTACAGTCCCACTAACAGGGCTCCCACATCTAAAAAAGGGTTTCGAAGGCATTTTGATACAGGCCCTCCCCAGAGCTATCTACACCAGTGATTTAAATATGTGTATAACATGAGAAAAAGATGAAACAAGATAAAAAAAAATGGAATATAATTTGAAATTCAAATAACTTTCTAAATTTAAACTTAGATTTGACTCATTTCAATCAGCTTCAACTACCTAAAATTATATTGAACATTTAATTCATCTGATGTACATGAAAAAAATTCAATTATTTTAACATATGCTTTCAGTTACTTCAAAGAGAAGTTTTGCTTAGAAAAATGGGAAAAAAGGTAGTTCAATACTGAATCAATAACACACTTTAAAAACATGCTTATAATGGATTGTTTATTAACGTCTCTTAAGGATAATAAATAAAAAAATGAAAGATTTTTTTCCATGTGATTGTCTGTGTGAGGATATTGATTTAAAAAATTCAGGCATCAAACCAAACAAAAAAATTTTACGAACCACCATTTTTTTTTCCAAACGTAATTTTTCGATTCGTTGCAACAGAAATGACCCAAGACGAAAGAAATAACAACTATAACGTCAGCGCAAAGTTATTCCGAGAAAGAAAATAAAAAGCGGAGGGGCACACATGATTTGGTTTTTGAAAAAGAAGTCGCATAAAAGTCCACGGTTTCTATTTTTGGCCTTGGTTTTACATGAACTGTGGGGGCTCCATCAAAAAGCGAAAAAATTCCGATCAACATCTAATGATTATTCAGTATCATACAAACTCGATATTTTTCAGGAAAAATTGCCTTAATTAATTAATTTTTTTTTCTTTTGATAATTTATATTTTTCAAATATGCAGAAAGCAGTGATTCGATTTTCATGTAAAGGAATTAATTATTTAGCAATTAAGATACAGTTTTTTTTTCAATAAATGAGCTTCACAAATGAGACAATCGAAATAAATAAAACTAAATTCTTAGAATAATTTTTACCAAACGAAAGATTCGAGAACATTTTTACGGAAAAAAAGGTCCAACGAGTTGGGTAAAGAAATAAAAATAGAGTAGAGTTCATCCTCTTTTTTCATGGGAAAATATACAATTAAATTTAACATTTCTTTCTCTTCTAATATATTTAATAAATTATTACAGTATTTATTGAGTCTGCCAAAGAATGCAGCAATGTAGTTTACTATTCTTATTTGAGATAACTTGCAATAGTTTGGGTACAGTAATGTTTTTCAGAATAGCATTTTACTTGACATATTTAGTGTATTAATTGTAAGCATGCATTATTATTGTTCTTGATACTAATTATTATTTTTACATCGCAACTTCTTATGATATTAATAAGCATAAAGTTTTAATAACATATTTTTATTGCTCATTATTTTTCTTTCAACAAAATATGAGATCTGTGAAATAATTAATTAATATAATATGAGCATATGAAATGAGATCTGTGAAAAACAAACTCATTGCCATATTCTGGCTGATAAAATCAATCACTTAAAAAAATATAATGAACTTTTATCTAAAGATGGTTATTGTCATTTTCTGAGTCATATGTATTCAAAAAATTCGAGAACTGAAACTGAATACATTTTTTCAAGTTCCTCTAAGCTTGAGTTTTGTGCTTTCTTCAAATTAAATTTTGTTTTTCCACAAAGATCTATCCATTTTTAAAGCTGAATATGAATCCATATGAAGTAAAATTATTGAACAGAGAAAGAAGTAATAATTTAATCTTGAAGTTTACTTGTTAATTTAATGAATAAAATATCATTTATTGAACAAAAAAAGGAGGGGAACACCAGAAACTGCCGAAAATAGATTCTCGTCATTATGTTTTAGAGGCAGAGAAAACGAAATACTTTAGACCGTATAAATACTCAGTAAATCTTTGTATATATCCAGTCTGTTAAAATTTAATAGAACTCCTGACCACAGGAGGAAGAGGACTGACCGTCTTAAGACTCCTTGAGGCTCTTATGTAAAAGTAGGCCCTACCTACGACCCTTTTAATACATAGCATACTTTGCCAAATACTCGTACAAACGGTGACCTGTAACAAATAAATGTGCGTGACTCACAATCCCACAATTCTAGGCAAAACTGATTTGACCGACTTCCGCTTTTCAAATACATGAACATGGTGATAGGCGTAGGCCTAGACACCACGAAGAGCATGGCATAACAATGCAATTTTGCCTCTGTTGTCATTTGGCAAATTTTTCGAAATTTCTATGTTTTCGGCGAATATACCCGGGAATAACATTTGACGATTAAAATTATTCGGAATGATGATACTGGGGCGGTTCGAAAAAGAGACGGTAATCATTCGTTATCGTTCAAATGAAAGACTTTCAATGTCGGAATAAATGATCCTATAACTGAAAGCTTATTTTAAATTGGAAAACTACTTTATCTTCAAATACAATTTTTAAATATTGTTTCATGTATTATTTTCACTCATTGTTCGTAAAAATAAAGGGAGAAAAATCCAAGAAAAAAATTCTAACCCAGAGAGATGAAAACAAATGAGCTGCAAGCAGAGAGATTTTATTTTAAGCATTGACCTCCTTTTGAGAAAAGAAATGAAAAGAGCAAGAAAAAAAAAGTATGAGAAAAAGTACTCAAAAAATAATTTTTTTTTAACTTGCTATTTCGCAAGAGATAGATCAACGGCAAATTCAGCTGTGGTGCTGCCATCTCTTGCTTCTCTATGCAACAAATCTTTCAGCGAAAAGAAGAAATGTAATAGTCCGAGTTTTCGAAATGTAAACGAATAACGATCAAATAGCATCGAAATTGCTGAAGTGTTTAAATTAAATTTTTTCTTCTACTCCTTAATTTAAATTAGTTGTAAATTTAAAATTAAAGCACAATGATTTTAGTAATGACTTAAATATGGAGAAATAATTAACGCAATTATCTAAATTTATGCAACTCAGTAGAGCTTTTAATTAAAGAAAATAGTTTAAATAACTTCATTATAATCTATACTTAATTACTTTTAAATTCTTAAATTTCAGAGCAATTCTCTTTTGATTAAAAAATTATATTTCTTAAGCTGTTAAATAATATGATTAAAATACCTTCGTTTCTTACTTTTTATTTTAGAGCCTGGAGCAGTTAACGTCTGTTACTTAGCCAGTTATATATCTTATGAGAAAGTTCAAAATGGATTTATCACACAACGTACCTTTCTATATAAATAAATATGTCTATTTCTATAAATATAAGTATATATATGCATGCTTATATTTATTTATCTTTCTATATGAATGTGTGTGTTTGTGTGTAAGGGGACCGAACGCATGTTTGGAAATGTATTCACAAGAGAAAAATAACTCACTCACACATCTCGAGATCTCCAGAAATTTTAGATCTACAGGCTTGAAATTTGGCAGGCATGTTTTTTTGTTTAGTAGAAATTCACTAAGCGAAAATCATCTTTCTCAGAGGCGTAAAAAAATATTTTTTTTTTATTGAGAAATAAATACGGAAAATACCGGGTAATTCGGATATATTTATTTACTTGACTTTGCCATATTACGTATTAAATCTTTCTTTCCATGGTGTTTAATTTGCAATTTATATAAAATTGTTCTAATTAATCTAATTACCCTAATTTTTCTATTACCACATTCATTTTTTAATCTCTCTCTCTCTCTCTCTCCTTCCATCTTGGTTGTTATATTTTTCATTTGACCTTTGCAAAGTTTACTTATAGGTATTCTGCTAGTATTCCTTCAAAGATGCAATTTTACTCATTTGTCTAATAGTCTCTCTCACCTCAAGAAAATTGTTTATCAGTTATAGGAGAGGTACGTTATAAAAATTTAAGCAAACATATTATTTTTTTATTAAGCAAAAGAAATGAAGATAATAGCCATTTTTAAAATTATACATGTGCCCATTCAGAAAAAAGAAAGCTACTTTTTAGTTGCTTAAATATTAAAAATAAATTAAATATTTATTTACGTAATATAATATGAAGAATGAGCATTTTTTTTTATTTCACAAAAATTAACAGCATTGTGATTTATTTTTCTTCGACCTAAATGGCCATTTAATTGGATAATTGAAGTATAGTTATGTATATATATATATATATATGTATAATGCCTATCTTTTGTAATGACAATACAAATTAAAATAACGCTTTATTTATAGAAATATATAGTTCTTTTCCGGGTTCCAAAACACTTTTCTCGAAAGGCTTAAGTACTCCATAAATCAACAGAGTGGTTTTATCGTTACTTCGTACAAGTGATAAAAATATTTTTACTCCATTATAAGTAGCAAGTGAACAACTCATCTTCCGGCTTCGAATATCCTTAGTTAAATGTGACCTATAAGAATACCACGAATTTCACCGGTAATTTGACAAAACTTTTTTTTTCATTCAGAAATCAAATAAAAATGAAGTTCATGATGAATAAAATGGAATGAATAATAAGAGATGTAAAATAATTTAGATAATATAAGAGCTTCTAAAATTACAATTAACATTTTTCCACATTACTTCCTCTTTGATCCAGCTGTTCTAACAGAAGATGAATTCATTAAGCAATTAAAATCTAAAAAATTAAGAATATGTATTTCTCTAATAAATATAGGGTAGGGCGCAAACATTTTGAAAGAAAGGCAAAAATGCAAAATCAAACCGAATATGGGTTACAAATTAACTATAAAACGCAATATTGATCAATTTTTAAACATTAAAATGGTTTTAAAATTGGTTTTTGCAACCAAATTTTAAAAATCTTAAAACGATGTTAGCAGTTTTTTAAGTTATGTTAAGTTAATTTTAGCTCAGTTCTATATACAGTTCAAATATTTAATTTGCATAGTAACAAACGCAAAAGAAGAATTAATAAGAATTATTTATGTATTTTTATTTAAAGAAATGTATTCCTCGTTTCAGAAAAAGTATTTGTAAAAGAATCAGATATTAGTCCCCCCCCCCCTAGTTAGTGTTCATCATATGCTTTTACCTTTTGTGAAATAAAATGTATTGTTATCACAAGATTAATTCAAAAAAAAGAAAATTATTTCTGATAAAAAAAAGCAGCAAATATATTACTCGTTTAACATAAAAATAATCAAAATGTTTATAAATTATTTGACGATTTAAAATGTTAAAATTACTTTAAAAATTAAGAAATGAAGGGTTTTTAAATAAAAAATTTTCTAACAGAAATTTTCTTTAAAAAAATCATCTTTAACCTGTCAAAGTATGAATTTTCTTTCTTTCTTTTCCCTTTTCTTTCTCTACCCCCCCCCCTTCCCTTCCCTTCGTTTTTTCTTGTAGTTTTATGTGGTAATCAGTTTATTATATTTTATAGAAATATTCATCATATTTATCAAAAATGCACACACACATACTGTTTTAATTATTTTAAGTCTAGGGAATAGAAAGTTATTGAATAAACATAATGTTTGTATTATTTACAGAATTCCTTTTGTAGTAAGCAATATAAGAGGAAAAGAAAATGTAAATGGAGCGTGTAAACAATTATACAACCGGAATACAAAATTATATAATGTTCCATTTGGTAATCACGACATTTAAAACCTTTTTTTTTTTTAAATTTTTTTTTACATTCGTTTTTTGAAAATAATTAGATTTCCAAGGAAGATAAAATTGAGAATAATTAGATTTCCAAAGTACACGTCGCTATATAATATAACTATCTTTCCGTAAATATTATTTAATGACAATTTTTAAAAAGTAACGATTTAGGAGAAAATTTCACATTTTACTGTTATAACAAAACAGTTTAAATTAAAGCTAGTTTGTATTAATTTTCTTTATCTGTCTGATATAAATTTTGAATTTTCTTACGTTTTGAATAATGCATAATTTTTTCATTAAACGGTTCATGTCTGATAAAAAATTTTGATGAGTTAATTTGAAAATCAGCAACTATTTTATCAATTTCTTTCAAAAAGAATTAAAATAAAGGAACACGGTTAGATTTCAATTTGAAAAGTCTCAAGAACAATATTTTTAAACCCTGTCACCTTCATGAGAACGTAAGGTCATCAGCTACTTTCTGAATGTGCATGAACAGCAAAATTAAGCTTACTTGTGTAGGCAAATTATTGTTAAATTTTTAATGATAAATTTTATTTTCGAATAATGATAGGTAATTAAAAATTCAGTAAATAATTTAAATGAACTATGTAAAGCAGACATATATTTAGGATAAATAAAACGATTTAAAAGTGTTTCATCATTTATTTTGATTTATCTTTATAATTAAGGATGTCATTTATATTTTACAAAAATAACATTGAGCTAAAAAATTGAATTTCATTAAAAATCTACTTATTAAATACAATAAAATATTTTTTATGAATCGCACTTAAGTTTCAAAATTAAGCAATGAAGAAGGTTTCCCTAACGAATGTAAGTTCTTTTATCAAAATATAAAAGAATTATTGATATCTGTTGGAATTAAAAAGTATTTCATACAGTTAATATAAATCATTTGAATTATTCATAGATCCTTCTCGGCTCTTCTTTATTTAAGAAAGATATAGGTATTTTGACGATTTATACTTATATATTATCATAATTCAGTGTTCATGTGCCTCATTTTTGCAATTTTAAAAAACATGAAAAGAATAACAGTTTGAATGATTTGATATTAATTCTTAATTTTGATATAAATCGACAATGAATAGATAATACATACATAAAATAACTACTTGATGTTATAAGATATAGAATGAACTAGAAAACATAATTTTAAAAAGAATAAAGCAATAAAATATAGTAAGCATATGTTTATTTTTCAAACTAATTAATTATTGAAGGTTTCAAATAATATTTACATTATAGTCATATCGAAATCATCAATAGTTACTGATAAATATTTTTTGAGCTAAATAGCAAAATAAATTCATTAAAATAGATATTTTAATAAAAGGGGCATTATGTAATGAAAATTTTATTATTGTATGTAAATTTTGAGAATTTTTTTATTAATTTACCTTTGTATTTAATAAAAACATTAAGAAACTCACTGGTTCAAATGAACTATAATACTTAGATTTTATTTAAAATTTTCAATTCCAATTTGATAATTTCATTTTCCTGCTTTACTGTCTTTAAAAACATTTCTCTTATCAAGAATGTTTACATTTATAGTAAAAAATACCATTCCTTTTATTTAGTTAAAAGAAAAGTCTTTAACATCATCATGAAAAAGAAAACAATCCGTATTTTAACATTTTTTAAACTATTTTATAAAACCACGTATTTCAAACCTTGTTAATCACGCGATTCTTTTTTTCTGTTCTCATAATAAAATTCTAATAGTATAAAATAACAGTTTTAATCTATAAAGCAATAACCACGAGATAGATGTAAATGATGGACTTGTACATATTTGAGAATATCTCTATTTGTGTTCTGCAATAAACTTCAAAGTAATTTCTTTTAATTATCAAAAGACATACGAATAAGTAGTGTGAACTTAAATTCCTTTGTTGAAATCCACTTTAAGAAACAATAATGAAGACAAAAACAAAATACTGTGCAATAATTATTTAACAATCACAGAACAGTATAAAAACCAATGATTATTTCTACTCGATATTCCGACATTAGGTTAATAAATGGTACGCCGATGGAAGGTAACACATATTCCTGCAAGGAAACGTGGTGAATGTGTAGATGGATGACAGAATAAATATGTATTAGTTAAGCACATAACAGACAGTCATTAACAATCAGGTAATGGAGTTTTTCATCGATATTCTTTATAGAAACCATGCATCACAGAGCTGTTCACGGCATCTTACGTGATCTGTATTGATTGTTCCCTTTGTACAAGTAACAGCAGAGCCATGGTTTCAAAAGGATATCATTAATGCACATGAAAGATCACCTTTGGTTGGAACAAACAACAAAAATGACATCCACTATCCTAAGTAGAACCGGCGAGAATGGCGTTTTTTCAAAGTATCGACGATCGTGTTCGTATTTCAGCGTTTTTCGTTTCTGATCTCTTCGATGTGAATCTCTTTCTTCTGGAATATCAGACAATACGAACGAGTACAACCGGTTTAAGAAGACTTCTCGTGTTCCTCTCCGGGAGAGTTGTCCTGTGATTCGGCTTGTGTCAGGTGGGATAGGAAGACTGGGCGGATAAACCTATGGTATATGAACTTGGAGCCATTCATGCTGAAGGGCAGGAAGCACCAGATCAGAAAGAGGCATTTCAGCATCCAATAAAAGGGAATCAAAGCAAGAATGAAATCAGAGAAGAACTCGGCCAGTGATAGAGAAGCGAAGACAACCCAGTAGGTCAGCCAGCAGGTGTCGTCGTCCTTGTTACGGGATTCTATGGCCAGGATGGACGCGTAGGCTGGGTAGGCAAAACCGACTCCATTGCAGATGAGCTGGGCACCGTATCCAATGATGACCATGGCACCGAGGATGAAGCCGGTAGTGAGGACCAGTTTCCGTCGTTCGATGCCGGAAAAATCCTCCACCTTCTTCAACATCTCATTGAATTTGTTGTCCTCCTGGAGCTTTTTGTCCAGCATCAACAACCCTTGGTTGATCGAAAACATTTTGACCGATAGTCACGGATCCGATTGGTTATTTGATTGAACAGATGCAAAACACTGAGTCGACGGGTGAGAAGGGAGACTGAGAGATTCCTGCTGCAGTAGCAAGTGCAAACAGTAGATTAATGTCGGTAGGTTAGAGGATTTTTTTCATCCGGAGCCATGTTCCCCTGCCTTCCATTCTTTCTCTTTATTTAGATTCTGAAGGTCTCGGCGATTAAGACTGGGTGCCAAAAGTGTTGGCATTGTTTCTCAGAATGCATTTTATATCGAATCCTTTTTCCCACCAGTAAAAATAGAAACAAATAGCGGCGACGTGTAGACAAGGTAGATGTGTGGAATCAAAGTGTTGGTCTATCGTGAATCGGACGTTTGATTCATAATTTTACAAGACCATTAGGCAATGAAGATTTTTAAAAATTCAGTATTTTTCTTTCTTGTAGATACTTATAAAATTTTTGTGCTTATGCCATGGAAGATTTCCAAATCACAAGCCTCACACGCCAAATTCTCTCTTTTCAATAAATATGATTTAAAAAACACTAAAGTGCAATCGATAGCTTCCAGATTGATTACAGCATAAAACTTATGAAAGTATTTTGTTTTAGATACGTATCACAATTTCATCAACAAATATTTATCAAATTATTAATTTTACTCAATGAAATAAACATTTATTCTTTCAATAGACAAAAAAAAAAATTCAAAATTTCTTTATGACACACGTTTCAGATTAGCTTTCACAACAGTGAGGATAATGTTGTCTTCAGGTTCATATAACTTATTTACACTTCTTTAGTTTCAAATGACTGAACGGTAATTAGTAATTATAAGTTTAATAACTGAAGAAAAGATTTAATGCTAGTTTTTTTTTGTGATGCTGTTTCTACCATGACATTTAATTTTGCTGGAATTCTAATTTCTGAATTTATACATATTTTCAGTCATGTGTAGGTAAAAAAAATCCCCGAGAGAATTAACGTAAGGCTCTTATACGACTTTCCCGAAATTTTTAATATCTAAAAATCAACATATTTGACACTACTCTGAGACAGAGGCTTAATACAGGAGTGGTAACGGATGAGTTTCATTATTTCAACTTAAGTAAAATTTGAATTGATATAAAGTACAACCCAAGCACTCGTATACAATTAAATTAGTCTTTTTAATGAACTGAAAATATATAAAATGTATTAAAAATTAGACCAGGGAATCTTTTTTTCTTATCACACTTACCTTGCTTTCTGTGATAGATTCTCCCATGAAAGAGTCGTGCACAGCAGCCCTGTGGGATGTGGACAGACTGGACTCGTCCGCCTCGTAGGCCGAAGTGAGACGTGTCTTCTTTGAAGAGAAGGTGGCACTATCATCTTCCAGTTCGGCCGCCCTTCTAGTCATGCGATGGACGGACACGGATTCCTCGTCGAAGGAGGAGGACGTTATTCTCGAAGTAACAGAAGTGGTCTGAATAGATGTGCTGGTGTCCATCACGCCATCTGTAGAAGAAAATATTTCGGAGAATTAATAAATGTCTTAAAAGAGCAAATAAGAATATAATTAGGGCTTGCTGCATAGTTAAGTAGTTTTTATTTACTGCACCATTCACTCTTGATTACACATAAAAAAATGAAAATATATAATAAGTCATAATTTTTCCAGTTCTTCAAAAAATGGAAAAATAAATTAAGTTGTAGATGTAATTAACTTTCGGATCCATTTTTTCAAACAAAAAAAGGAGTTAGATTTATTCATCAAATAATACTGGTTTTATGATGAACATTTTCACTTCGTTCGGTTGCTTACCAAAAATGAGACCTGCTGAATGAATACTTCTTTGTAATAAAGGATAATCATATGACACTCGTTTGCAGAATATATATATATTGAAATAATGTGATATTTTTTTCAATAATATTGGCAAATATGTAAGGGAAGTGACTCAATTTCGGTTTTAGTATAATTTTTAGAATAGACTTTAGGAAAAATAATTATCAATAGCGTTTACTTTTAGAATTACAATATTCCCCATCTACTATGATTCTCTAAATTTGGTTCTTTTTGAAAAAGTTGTTAAAATATAATTGCGAAACAAATAATTTACATTGGCTTTTTGGGTGGCTAAATGAAGCGTCTCTGGAAAAAGCGTTTGTCATTACATTTTCTCTCAAATTTATTAATTTGTAGGCATAGTAAGTGATACTAGGTACCAATTTGATCAAAATGAGATTTTTCATTAAAATAAACTACACAAGTAATTTATTGTAATACATGTGTTTTTCCCTTTTTAAATTCCAAACTATTTCTAAGCTAGGAGATCTAGACGAAAGTAAAGCCCTAAATACCCGGAGAAATTGCTTGCTACGAAAAACTCATTTACAGCACTTCAGATTTATAATCTTATCAAAATAAATACCTCATCCATTTTTTGGCGCAATTTCAACCTCACGGTTAGAAACAAACAGCTTTTTACTGATCCAGCAGCTAAGCTGAGTCGAACATTGCGATACATAACATTGCGAACATTGAGTATAAGTCAAAATTTTTCTTCATATTCGTTGTATTATAGTGATATTGTGCAATTAATTTTTTAAAAAAATAAGCTATGAGAAAAAAAAATCTAAGGAAAAATCTAAAAAAAGGAATCTAAGGAAAAATGTACGCACTTAAATAATACATAATTACATGAAAACTTAAAACAATTTGCAATTGAATTTTAAATGATGAAAATAAAAACTTTTTAATATCCACCAATTATGTAATGTTCTGTGAGGAAAGTTATACATTTTTTTTCCTATCTTTTATGGTAATGGGAGTTTTTTGTAATATTTTGCAGCTTTATTTGAAACATGCAGAATGAGTTTTAATTGATTTAAGATTTACAACTTTAAAAAATCTAGCTTGATATGGATCTTATTTTATTTGAAACAAAACAGTATTTACAATTCATGTAAAACAATTATCTTTAGCGCAATACATTTTTTGCATACACTTACGTTTAATATTTTTTCCCTTTGGATGTGGTAATTTGTATGCATCAACCAAATTTGCCTATATATTTATACAAGATTAAGTTATGTTCTCAAAATTAATTTTAAAGATACAAATTATTTACCAGAAAGAATTTTGAATATAAAAGAAACAAGAATATATAATTATTAAATAAACTGAATATAATTATTGTCTGAGCTTTCGAAAAATTTAAGTCATTTTGCTCTTTTTTATTTATAATTTACTAATAAATGTTGGGGGGGGGTAGAGAGAGAACCTTTAAGCATTGCTGCACGTTTTTAAAATGAGGGTGGTTTCAATATTGCTATTAATTCAGTAGTAATTCTCCTTTTTCAGCAGAAATTCAAAATTATAAGGCTCGTCCTTACTGTCACAATTTTTAAAATAAAGAATTCCCTTGTTTATAAGTTGAATATATTTTACCATTCTGAAATATGTTATTATTAAAGAATTTTTTTTCCACTTAGATTACGTATAGTCAAAGGACTGAACAGTTTTAGTTAGCACAATACTCTTCAGAAGTCGCCACCTACCGTCTGTGTACTGGTAAGACGACGCTTTGAAGGACGATCTCGTGAAGGACATCTTGTTGAGTTGGCAGCCCTCCGGATGGATGGCTTCGCCCTGCAACACGGGAAAGAAAAATGTTGGAGTAACTGTCATTCAAAATAATTAAATTAAAGAAGAAAAATGCATTGCTTTTTGCAGGCGGCATGGGAAAAAATGGATGTTTTTATTTTTTACCAGCAAACAAATTTAAAAAATCATTTAAGCGTCATTTAAGCTCCTAAATTATGCAGTTCAGCTATTTTTTTAGAATTTAAATACTCAAAATATGTTTTAAAATTTCTGAAAAATACACAAGGTGTTTTGGTCAATTCTCAAGTCTTTTTTCATCGACATAAACGTATAGTGAACTGAAAGTCAGCTCTAAGAATTAAAGTTTAAAATCATTTTTAGTTTTAATATGAATTTATTATTGCATATTATATACATATTACGTTCCAAAGAAGAATGGAATTTAGCGCTATTGAATAGTGAAACTGAAAATCGAGGTTTATCAGTATTATTTGTCCCCCACATTTGTTTCTGAGGATTCCACCCTTCTATAACAAAAACAATTCGGAGCAATCTTTTGGAAAAATTAGTTTTAATTTGATTTTAAAAACTTGTAAAACTTAATCAGTTAAAAAGCAAAGAATCGTTATTACGAAATGGGAAGGATGTCTGAAATGAAATTCATATTCCGGGAAATAAAAATCTCATCTCATAATAGTATCCTAAGAAACCATAATCCTCCTTTCAAGAAAAACACATTTAAAAAAAACTAAACATTCTATGAAATAAAATTTGCATAACATTATCAAAGGCTTTAAGTACTGTTTTAAAGAGTAGCATGAGACAAACTGTACGTTGTTTACATGTAAGTATGTTCAATAAGTATTAATTACATATAAATATAAATGTAATAGATCAATCCACACTCACTCAGAACTAATAAATACAATCGAAACAGTGAGAATATTTTTCTTTTAAAAACACTCAACTGGTTATATTCAATTTTTGAATGATGGAATTAGATGAATGTGTTAACAGCACATATAATTACGAAAAAATACAATATACTCACAATTTTTTTAAACGAAATAGAGATGTAACCTCACATTAATCCGAAGCCTTGCTAGCTTTTTTTTTTTTTTTTTTTTTTTTTTTTTTTTGAGCAATAAGCTCCAATTGACTTAATTTTTAAAACTATTCCAATAAACAGAATATGGTGGGAAGAAAACCTTATGGTGCACTAAATCCACTGAAGCTGAATAGGTGAAAGACTTCAAAATTTTTAGTAATTGTCGGATAATGTGGGCGGCATTTGAATTAGCCCTTTATTCATCACATTGCACCTCGTGCAGACTCTAAAATGCAATACTATATGTCATGTAGCCCGTTTATTTGGCAGGATTTCAATCAATGAAATCAAGGTTTGAAGACACTACCGAGTACTTGCGATGCCAATCAGCCTAATGCGACCATGAAATATATTGTCTCCATTTACAACTGTCTAAATAATTTACCCGAAAAATTCAATAATATAATTATAATTGTCTCAACTCACATATTATTTGAAACATTAAGGATATTTAAGAAAAAGATATTATAATTTTCAACTAATGAAATGCTTCATACATGTATTATATATTAATATCACAATTGACATTTTCAATTGAAAATCGAAAAAAAAAAAAAACAATTAATCACACCCGTCTTGTATGTCTTTTGCTTGCATGAAAAGGATAGACAGGAACTCGCATCCCAATAACGCCGAAGTAATGTCATCGTTTTTTATTAGCACGCACATTTGCGAGCAACTGTTTTCAAGGATCATACACATGAGTAAAATTAGAACAAAATTTTCGACAGCGACTTCGAGAACTCTCCGAGAATTTAGGCTGTTTTCATCGAACAAAATAATGCACTAATTATATGAAAACGCGGTCACAATTACCATCTTTCTGGATTAAATCGATTTATTCAGTCTTCAATCAATTTTCAACATTAATGTCTTTTAAATTTGTAGTAAAGGGAAAAAAATGAAATAAAACGAAGGCATTTTTTCTTTACTTATGTGATTGAAGAAAAGTCCCCCCCCCCCTTTTTTTTCTCGTTCATTCATTTACAGTGAGGAATACGAAAAGCTCGACATCTTCAGTTTAACAATTAACATAGTATACACTTTTACTAACCATAGTAATAACTAGCTGTTACCCGCGACTTCGTTCACGTAGAAATTTACAAAAAAGTGTTTTGTTCAATTCACAGATCTTACGAAAACTTAATAATTCTGTATTCCACGTTAAGAAATACATACACGCTATATATATATAGAGAGAGAGAGAGTTTAATGTCATTTTTTTACTTTGTGAATCAATGTTTTGTTTTTATATTTTTGTGTTCTTTCTGCTTTTTGGTGTTTATTGTTTTATTTTTTTTTATTTTCTTTGTTTTTTGTTAATTTTTGTGTGGTTTTTTCGTATAAATTTATTGAACATCCTCTCTATATACAGTATTAAATTTATTGAAAAATCTCTTTATATACAATATTTGGTGTACGATTTTCTTTGAGCTAAAAAAAAAAACTCCAGTGGCATTCCTCGCACGTGAACATGCCACGTATAGTTGGCCATGTGAAAAGCAACTCTTAGTTAAATCTATGTCAACTTTGCTTAACGTTTGCCCTTGTGACTTGTTAATTGTCATAGCAAAGCTGACACTTACAGGGAATTGTAGTCTTTTGAATTCAAACGGGAAATTCGATGGTATTATGGGAATTCGTGGTATAAGTACTATGTTACCTTTTCCGCATCCGGATATTATACGACCTTCTATAACGTTTCTTTGCAATGACACTACTCGCAACCTAGTACCATTGCAAAGTTTTGGTGGGTTTAAATTACGGAGTAGTATGATGGGAACGCCAATCTTAAGTTCTAGCTTGTGAGGAGGTAGACCAGGCACAATTATACTGTTTAAAAATTCTGTTGGATAACTAACCGTTTCATCCGGATTGCAAACTGTATTGATGGAAAGGTATGTTTGTGATTCACCAGGAAGCTTATTTAACATGCGCTGATTAAGCGCAGTAACCTGGTCGTTTATAGGTGCTAAAATGGATCTTTCACACAACCACGAATCTTCTTTTATATTGAGATTGTGAACATCATCATAAATGCTATGTTTTTTATCAAAATCTGAAATATTTTCATGAATAAAAACCTAACAATGTTTAACATCGATTTCTAATTATTATACTTAAAGTTCAGCTGTTAAAGTTTAAAACAGCTTAAATATAACGAATTAAAAAACTCACAATTAAGAAATTAAGAACAATTTGAATTATTTTAGAAACAACTACCTACGCAGTTAACTAAATAAAATAACCTAAGAGTAATTTATCAAAATCTGAAATATTTTCATGAATAAAAACCTAACAATGTTTAACATTGATTTCTAATTATTATACTTGAAGTTCAGCTGTTAAAGTTTAAAACAGCTTAAATATAACGAATTAAAAAAACTCACAATTAAGAAATTAAGAACAATTTGAATTATTTTAGAAACAACTACCTACGCAGTTAACTAAATAAAATAACCTAAGAGTAATTTATCAAAATCTGAAATATTTTCATGAATAAAAACCTAACAATGTTTAACATTGATTTCTAATTATTATACCTGAAGTTCAGCTGTTAAAGTTTAAAACAGCTTAAATATAACGAATTAAAAAAACTCACAATTAAGAAATTAAGAACAATTTGAATTATTTTAGAAACAACTACCTACGCAGTTAACTAAATAAAATAACCTAAGAGTAATTTATCAAATCTGAAATATTTTCATGAATAAAAACCTAACAATGTTTAACATTGATTTCTAATTATTATACTTGAAGTTCAGCTGTTAAAGTTTAAAACAGCTTAAATATAACGAATTAAAAAAACTCACAATTAAGAAATTAAGAACAATTTGAATTATTTTAGAAACAACTACCTACGCAGTTAACTAAATAAAATAACCTAAGAGTAATTTATCAAAATCTGAAATATTTTCATGAATAAAAACCTAACAATGTTTAACATTGATTTCTAATTATTATACTTAAAGTTCAGCTGTTAAAGTTTAAAACAGCTTAAATATAACAAATGAAAAAAACTCACAATTAAGAAACTAAGAACAATTTGAATTAAGAAAAACAGAGAGGTAGAAAAATGAAAGATACCTTGAAAATTATTATTCTTCGATTACAATATAAATATTAAGCAAATAATAACTATTGTTTAAATGTGACTAAAAATGTAAATAAAAAAAAGAGAAAGGATTAAAACTTATCAATTTTTTGTTTCTTGCATTGCTTTTTGCTTATGAGGCCTTGATTTATTATTTTAAAAGTGCATCCGAAACAGCCGATGCTCTACTTAACTGAACAGTGAGATAACTATCATAAAAAAAATTATGGCACGTGTCAGCGAATTATGATGTGCGCGTAACACTGTTATGTCTCATAAAGAGCATCGGTCGCCAGTAACCAAAACAACGACTTCATTAGCTCAGCTTGGCGTTCAATTTGGCGTTCATCTTGGCATTCAGTTTCACGTTCACCCGTATAGTTTCCGTTCCCGTAAGAATACGGGAATAAAATATAGCCTATGTTACTCCCCGTTAATGTAGCTTTCCATTAGTGAAAGAATTTTTAAAATCGCACCAGCCGTTTCCGAGATTAGCCGGACAACAGAACAGACAGACAGACAGACAGACAGACAAAAATTTTAAAAATTGGTTTTTTGTTATGAGTACCGTATATACTTTTAGTGCATTAAGTAAAAAGCTGCTAATTTGAAATTACAAACAGACACTTCAATTTTATTTATTTGTATAGATAACCATTCAAAAACTAAACTGGAAATTGGGTGAAGATATATTCATTGATATAAATCAATTGCTCGAATGTATATGTATTTCAAATATTAGATAATCTGACAAGAAACATGCTTTCTCAAATGCATATAAATGATTATTTCGATTTAAGTGTATAAACAAAAAATCATTTTAAATGAAATAAAATTTTTAAAAGAATTACTTTTGGAGGAATAATCAACTTTTTATTTTCTGAAACTTTAATTCAAATATTCTTATCACCAATGCAATTTTCCGATCAAATTTTGCATTTTTAAAATTTTATAAAAACATAAAAACAGATGAAAGTGATTTTCTTAGAAAGTTTTCTGTAAGAACTTCCGGTTTGTATTTCTTTATTGGGAGGGAAAGCTAAGTCACAGTATGTCAGTACAAAATTATTCTACAAGAAGAAAATTAGAGTTAGTATTCACCAGCAATACTCTACTAATTTTCAGAAATAACCTTCAAGTAATTCTTATTCAGTACATATTGTTGTAAAATTAGAAATAGTTAAAAATATTTCAAACATTAAAGTAAGACAAAATGTCTCTTGGATCGTATGTTCAGATTTGAATTTAATAGTTTCATACACGCAAATATATATGTTTAATCTCATAAAAAAATAAGCAATTTTAAAATTTCTTCAATTTTAAAAGACTTTAAAATTTTATATTGTTAGTAACAAATATCTTGTGATTTTATATATTAAGAAAATTAGAATCTCATAATTGGGTTTTATTACTTAAAAAATCAGTGTTGATATAATCAATCAATTAGCTTATTTCTTATGAAATAAAAGGCTTTAATTTTTTTTAACGTAACAAAAATATTTTAACAAATTTTTTACAGTATACAAAAAAAATTTAATTAGAAAAAAGCCTCGGTATTAATAAAATGTGTTTATTTAATAAGAGTTTTGTATCTGTGTGCTGCAATAGCGCACATAAAAATTTTTCAAGGGGGAAGTCCATGGTCGAAAGTCCCCTAACTCGTATCATACCTCAAGAGAACACCGATTGATTCTTCTGATTTTGTCTATTTTGTTAAAAAAACAGTACAAAATAAGTTGTTGAATCAATAATTAGCATTAATTTATAAAATAAATTGTTAATTACAAGTACTAAAATAAATTTTACATTATATATAGGATTATCTCAAACAAAACTCAAGGGCTTGGGATGTCGGACCTCAGTTTGTATTATTATTGCGCCATTGGCGTGCTGTAATACAACCTCTGACAATACAGTTCGGTGAATGAAGTCAAAATGGCTGATGTGGCAAACTAGCGAAACAAACATGTGTAGCGGCAAGTGTTGACCATCTGCCCCCACGTTATTCAGTTGAGCGTCGTTTGTGTTTCATGTAAGACTTGTTTTACAGAGTTCTTGTTTGATGCGTAGGTTCTTAACTGAGAACAGGAAAATGAACGAACAAAAGATCAATTTAAGTTCTGTTTTGAGCATGGAAAGGCATCGAAAGAAACTATGTGATGCTGTGTCCATGAAAATGTATGTGACCAGTAGTTAGCCCGTTTTCAGAAGGCCGAGACAGTGTTTCTTAGCCTGGCGGAAGACCGGCGACCTCCATCAATGACGAAAACATTGAGAAAGTTAGAGTTAACTTTTTTGAAAGTCAATGCATTATCACAAAAGAATTTCTGCCTGAAACGCCTATAGAAAACGGCAGGTACATTGAGTTTTATGACCGTTTCATGAAACTCAAATCAGTACGACCCCTCAATGCAAAACAAGATTCATAGTTTTTTTTGTTAACGACAATGCTCGCCCTCACACAGCCAATATCCTCAAACAGTTCTTTGCAAAAAGTAGGGGGAGAAAATTGAACATCCTCTATACTCGCCAGATCTCTCAATCCTTCAGACATCCTCCTACTGCTCAACTCTCTTGAAAGAAAGAGATTTGACGATATTCCTTACATCCAAATAAATGTGCTTTTGAACTCCATCCTGAAAAAGACTTCTTAAGTTTCCGGGACATATAGAAGATCTCAGCGGTGTATAGTTATGGGAGGTGACTATTTCGAAGAACAGTAAGGTAACTTTCATTAATATTTCATTTACGTAAATGTTACAGGACTATTCACCAAACTTTATTTTCAGAGGTTGTGCACTACGATCAATAATCATACACTAAATTGCCACTAATCTAGTTTAAAGCTAAACTGTAAATAGAAGTATAACAAATAAAAGTTAAAAAGCCACTCTAAATAGAAGCTAACTATAATTAACAAATCTGAACTATAAATAGAAGTGTAAGCCAAAGTTAACTGGCCACAATAACCTAATTGTAAATTCTTAGCCTTAGTAACTAAGAATGCAGGACTAAGATTAGCAGTATCGATGGAATAATTGAGGAATAGTTTCAAAATGCCAGGTGTTTCTCGTATGCATACACCGTCGAGCCAAAACATTATGAACTTTACATTTTTCAATGAACTGTCTGGATGACATGAAAGCCTGGTGATTATGAGAATGTATTTAACTGCTTGGAGTAAGTAATCATTCTGTGATTCTTACTGCAGTAGGGAAAGATAACGAATTTGTAGGCGGACAAACTATAACGGACCAAAAACTCGGAACGAAAATCTCGAAAAGGATGAGTGGTGAGTTGTTTGTGTTCTCTGTTTTAGTCTTGTGCCAAGTGGATAAAGTGAAACCCAGAGCGAACCTATTAACATCACATCAATAAAGGGACGTGAAAGTGTCCCTTGGTAAAACAAATCGACTCCAGACAGTGGGTCAGTTGATAGCCCAAAAAGATTTAGGTGCAAATACAGATGTTTAGAAATACACAGCTCAGTGTTGGATATGGGAGTTCACAGCAGACACATCAGGACTCTGCTGGCAAGCGTCTTTCCCATTACCCAGAGGGCTCAGAAACAATGAGATTTGACCATAAATATGTGGAAGAGAGTTTCCTGGATGGATGAATCACGCGATTCTTCATTCATTATATCAATGGTTTTTGTCAGGATGAGCCGTCTTCTACAATTGAACAGTTGTTTCATCTATGTATATAGGTTCGTGAGGAAGCTATTATAATTTGGAGAACGTTCTCATGGGTGACTCTGGGACCCTCAGTTCTGGTTGAAGGGACCGTGTAAGTAGTAGACTATCAGAGTATAATTGAGAATCAGTTGCACCCTTAATATGGTGTAGGTTTTCCCAACTGGAAATGGTTCTTCTGAAGGACAACGTCCATGTCTGGTTTGTTAAAAAGTTCGAGGGCATAAATGAATTCTAATCATACTTTGGCACCTAACTCAGTGGATCTTACCTGATGGCACCTTTAGTTTCTAATCAAATATCTCATGTTTCAATATCTCGCTCCATTGACCACTGCTAAGACAATTGGTACAACCTTTCTCCGGTCATCTAAGAAACTTGGTTCCATACCAAGTTAGTTTTTCGGCAAAAGTGGTTAGGTGTTATTGAGTTGGTGTTCGTAATGTTTTGGCTCCTCAGTTGTATACGAATACTCGATGGTTAGGTAAGAGCCGAAAATTTTCCTATTCTCCCCCTCTGCAAAAGTAGGCTCTAACAGAATGTGATCCGGTGTGCTAAAGTCGACTATAACTGTGACATCCGTACCGAAATGAATTAATCTCCTATACAAAAAAGAATCGGAAAATCTTGTGCAGAAATTCTGGTAAAATCACTTCAGAAAATACGGAAGCATCTGATCAGTCAGTCAGTGAAATCGCGGGAGTGTTTCATCAGTTCAGATGGTTTCTTCTTCTTAGATGTCTTTTGGTCCGATTGAGCCTTTTGCAACTTATCGATATGACGGCATAACGTGTACACCCTCGAACTCGCATCACGCTTGAGGGGCGGAAGCGCAATAAAATGCATCTAATACATAAGGTATAATATATATAATTGCACTTTATTAATCACCACCACGGTCAAAAGCAGTTTTCTTGTAGATACATTCGATCATGGAGACACGCCTCCTACTGTCTACCGAAAACTTTGCTAGGCAATCAAGCCATAAATGCTGACGAGCTTGTACTTACTGTTGGTGATTAAACTTTTGAAAATTTATTGTATTTATTACAATAAAATACGACGATGTTACATTCATGTTCATTGGTTGTTGCGACAATGTTCATGCTTTCCTCTTTTTGTTTGTACTTCAAAATCATCAATTCCACCTATACATTCCAATGCAAAAATATTTATTTAGCTGTACCACCTTCAAAACTTTGTCCCTTGTACAAACCAACCAGAAACAGATTGTTCGAAGTTTTTACACATATTCATTTCGTAGAGGACAAGAATGATTTTTCAAAATTAAAACCAATTCTATTGTTGTTTGAATATAACACGTCTACTAAAAAATGTACTACTTATACAATTCGTTATTTTTTTCACATTTATTTAATGAACATATGAGCGTGTTTTTATTTCAATACAATGTAAACTTAACTCTTTTATTCTACGAATGTGGTCCAAGCAATTAAATTTTAGTGAACCTGTTGTCTAATCTACAACGTTCCATAACGATTATCTACGCTCTCCATCGTGTTTACATAATAAACTCCTAACATGGTGCAATAGTTTATGTATAGAGACATAATAGAGTTACAATTTATACTGACTTTAATATATCTACTGAAAAAAGCGGAATCTGACCTATTGACCATATTATACGGATTAATTTTGATTCCTAAGGAAAATATGTCTATTCAAAGAGATTCTTAAAAAGTACAGGTATATTTTTAGACCTAAAGAACAACAAGAATTCTTTCCAATAAGATGTATATTTCTCACATAACATATTTCATTTAATATTATATTTAATTCAGCTTTAAACAAATATAGTCATTCGAAAATATCTGCAAAAGAATATTACAATACCTTTATTCAATATTTGGTTTGCATATTTAAATAAATGCATAGATTTTCTACACAGAATTTTTTTAAGATTAATGATTTTTACTACGCATAGTTAAATGTGTTAATTCATAAAATTATTATTATACTTAGGAATGGAGTACCATTTTTTGTTTTGACGAACAGTATTGATATATTTTTTTTGTTATGGCTACCAGAATTAATAACAAAATGAACTAATTGTCTTTTCCCCCCTCGAGTATTTTTTCTTTCATCTTACGGTTAATTGTAATTCATTGGGCATACAATTCTTTACCTTGCATGGCTCTTTGTTTGCTGCTTCGCCTAATCAAAACACGACGAGAATTATTAAAGATAACATAATAATACTCTAAAACTCAGACTCAAAATTTACCAAAGTAATAAATTAGTATAAAAAATAGTGAGAAACATTTTCTGTTATAAATATATTTATTCGAGGAAAAATTATATTTTTAAAAATAAACTATAAAGGAACTGAGAGAAGAGAAAAAATATTTATATCATTAATTTTAAATGAATTTCATTAGCATCGATTTCTGATTTTTAATTCTAGGTTTTAGTTTTTTCTGATACCTTTAAAGAAACGTCAAGCAGAATGGCATGTAAAATCTTTTGAGGCTCAAAGTCCTCTCGTTGGCGTGATGCAGAGGTTTGGAAAGCAGGAGCCAACTTATGTCTCGTCTCGTCATTTGACTGTGGTTCATATCATGAGATCCATCATCAATATGCATCATGGTTAAGCGTAATGTTAATAAACAGTCATCCAATCGATTCCAACCCCATCAGCACAGGAATATAGCAATCCCTGTATTTTAGAATTTTATTCATTCAAAAGTGATCAGAAATTTGACCTTGTCACAGTCGATCAAAATGGAAAATGTTTATTTATATATCCTAGCTAACCAGTTTATATTTAATCGAGTTTACTGAGGCGAAGCAATGCTTCTATAAAGAAGGTAACACACCACTCAATAAGTCCCGGGCCTAACATATAGATGGCACTACCTTCAAACTTTCGTAGGTCTAACGTAGCAGTATTAAATTTCAAACGGCACGAGTAAAAATTTCGTGAAAATATCTTGTTTAATTGAAAAGTTACAGTGGTTTTAATGAAGCAACATTTGTTTGTTTAGAAACCATGGATGACAAAGAATTTCGCGTGTTAATTAAACATTGCTTTTTGATGCGGGAAAAACACTGTTCAAGCAAAACAATGGCTTGATAAGTGTATTCGAACTCCTCTATCGCAAAACGGTCAAGAGGTGGTATGAATTAAACTTGTCCTTTGAGCTCAAACGACTGAACGTTCAGGTCACCCTAATTCTAGTTGTTCCAGAAAACATAAAAAAAAAAGTCCATAAAATCTTTTTAGCTAATGGTAAATTGAAATTGCGTGAAATAGCAGAGGATTTAAAAGTGTCAGAAGGCAGTGCATTCCCACTATTTTGCATGATCATTTGTCAATGAGAAAGTTGTGTTCAAACTGAGTGCCGCGTTTGCACTGTGTCGATCAAAAGCAATAATGCATCGACGATTTAGAGCGTTATTTGGAGCTGTTTAAGCGAAATAAACAGGATTTTTTGCGTAGATATGTGGTAATAGATGAAACACAAATCCAATACACTACTCTCCCGGATCAACAAGATCGTCAGCTTAACGGACAGCAGCCGGTGAAAGCCGTCCAAAGCGACCCAAAACTCATACGTCAGCTGGCAAGGTTATAACGTCCGTATTTTGGGATGCCACATGGAATTTTGTTATTGACTACCTTGAAAGGCAAACAATTAATAGTGAATATTACATGGTATTGTGATCAACTGAATGAAAATAAGAAAAACAGCCTCAAATGCAAAAGAGTGTTTCACCAAAACCATGTCCGTGCCGAGTCCAAGAAAACGATGGTCAAATTGAAGTTGCTCTTCAGATCTTTCCACTCATCCCTCAATCCAGATCTGGCCGGTGACCACTGGCTGTTTGCAGGCTTAAAAGAATGCTACAGGAAAGAGTTGGCTTGAATGAAAAGTGATTGCCAGGAAGCCTATTTTGAGCAAAGATAAATTGTTATACGAAAAAGGTATTAAAAATTAGAAGATCGCTAGGTTGAATGTATCACTCTTGAAGGGGAGTATCTTAATAAATAAAGTTCAATTTTGGCTAAAAGTTGTTGTTTTATTAGTTAGTGTTAAATAGACAGAAATAATCACAGATGTGAACTTCTAGCCAGACAAAAGGGTGAAAAGTACAAAGGAGTATGATGAGTTCTGTTGAAAATAAGAAAGAAATGCAAAGAAAAAAACTTCATAAAGTAAAGCAAAAAACAAAACAAAAAAGAATGTGTCCTGAATCAATAAACCTGAGGAGAGATCCTTCAAGGTATATATGTGAATATTGTGGAGAGTTTATAACGGAAGACATTTAAATTTTTTGAAATATGAGGTTTCTTTTAGTTTTCTATACTAGTGATAAAAATGTTTTCAGTTCTGATGATAAAGATGTCATAGTTTTGGATACTTGTGAATAAAGTTCTAATATTATTTCTGGTATTTTTTAATCAATTTTCCTTATTTTTATGTTTGAATAGATAGTTGACTTTCCAATACTCGAGAAACTCTCGGGTGATAAAACACAAAAACTTGTTTTGTGTAATTTGAATTTTACTTCTGTTGATTTTGACAGCCAAACCGCAAATGGATGGGCGTGTAAATGAGAATGGTTCATAAGATCTTTCTTGAGTAAAACTTTGCTTTGAAAAGTTGTGACGGATCTATACGGTTTCCACTAACCTCCTCAATATTTCTTTAGTTTTATTTATTTCAACCAATCTCCACCGGGATCCAAAGCGTGATTTATGCAAATGAGATATATTATATAAGTTCGGGTTTAGCGAGTTAGCAAAAAAGAGTAAAGTGAAGAGTTAGAAGAGTGAAGTCAAATGAATTAAAACATCGGTAGATCAACACGCAGAAGTTGACAGTACTAGCTAGTAGTTACGTGACGAGCTACGCCGGAGAGCAGTAGATTGAAATTGGAAAAGATTCCGTATTACCGAGTGGGGATCCTTATCTATTATCCTGTCCAGCCTGTAAGTATAATTCATCACCACGACGGAACAGCCGACGTTAAAAGGATAAGGTTAGTGATTTAGAATATTGTGAATACGTGTACGTGTTTTAGCTGTAATTGTACGTGTTTGATCTTTCGTGGATTCAGTTGCGATTCCGTAGTTCCGCTAGTAGTAATTCCTTCTCATACTCCACTGTGTTTTATTTCTCTTAAGTTTGAATTGTGATATTACATCCTCCTGTGATTAATAAGCATCAATAAATATAGTGATATGCAACTATGTCTCTTGATTTCTCTAATCCGCCTACGCGTCGAGAAACATTTAACGGTAGACGGGGAGATGATAATCTGAGGGGAGGGTATAATTCACGACACTGGCGCCCAACTGAAATACCGGATTTAAGAGCGAATGCTGGTTTTAGGGTTCTGCCGGAATTATTCTTTTCAGGCCGAGAGAATGTATCGGAGTTCCTTGATAATATTGATGATAATATAGCTTATTATGAGATACCGGCGAATCTGGCGTGTGCGTATTTAAAGGGTCATTTAATTGGGAGAGCATTAGACTAGTTTGAGGTCATCGGATTTGCGTGTGTAAACGAAGAAGCGACTGCCTTCGCGTCGCTTAAAAAGAAGTTGTCAGATAGTTTTCCAGTGGTACGGAATAAGTCGGAGTTAGAGGCTCAGTTTTTTTCATCCAAAGCAGCAGAAGGGACAGACCCCATCAGATTTTATATATAAATTATTAAAGATCCATAAGACTTTAGGTTTGAATTATGATGATGCAAAATTGGTCGATCAGTTGTTAGAGTTTGTCGATCGGTATGAGGAACGTCATAGCTGCAGAGAAACCCAGGGTTCGAGTAATAATTTGGCTAGACGAGGTTGGGATATGAGTAGGAATCCTGCGGAAAGACGGAATAATGGAAATTGGAGAGATACAGGGTTCGGAAGTAGACAAAATGATCAGAGAGGAGTAAGCATAGGTGCGAACAATTTTTCTCGTCGTGATTATCGAAATCAGGGACTCGAGGGAGAAAACCGCAACAACCAACCAAATCATAGACCAGACCGTTATCAGAACCAAAGAATGGTAGTTAGTAAAGGTCCTAGTGATGATTCAGCAAGGCGGAATTGGAGGCGTGGTGATTGCACAAGCGGAAGGCAATTAAATGCCAATTTAAACTTCTAAGCGATCGTGTTGCAGGAGGTAAGCGGTCGCTGGTTGAGTCAAATCCTCCTAATCGGATTAAACTTAATTCATTACGGTTATCACCAGTTGATCTTCCATATGTGCCGATTCTTTTACATGACACGTTTGTAAAAGCTCTATGGGATACAGGTGTGGAGAAGTCATTTAATTCAGAGGAGACGTACCGATCATATTTTTCTTTTCGTCCTATTCAGAAATCGTTAGCGGAAGTAGTAACGGTACAAGGGTCACAGTGCACAAATTGGGCACCGTTGAATTACGGATTAAGATAAGGGAATTTTCAAAGTTGTGGAATTTTCATGTGATTGCTGAGATGCAATATCCATGCATCTTGGGCATTGATTTTATGTCGCACGCAAAGATAGGTATTGATTTTTTTACGAAATCGTTAATCATTCCGGACTCGCAGATTGAGAAAGTGGCAATTTCGGACGAACTGGTACGGATATATTTATCGAAGACGAAGTTAAATGTAGGGCAAAAACAGAAGTTGCATGTTTTGTTTAAGGAATTTCAAGACTTGTTTTCGGCTAAGCCAGGTCTAACGCATGTGTTTTATCATGAAATTGATACGGGTGATAATCCTTCTGTTTCTTCGAGACCTTATCGATATGACAGGATCAAACAGGGTATCATTGATTACCACGTTAAGAAAATGCTGGACGAGGGAACTATAATTCCAACAACATCGCCTTACGCATTCCCTGTAGTTTTATGTCGGACGAATAACGGGTTACCGTTAGACGACCCAGAAGCTTATAAGTTCGCAATAGATTATAGAAAATTGAATGCGATAATGAGGTATCCACGATATCCGCTACCGCTAATTGATGATTTGATCACTAATATTCCACACACCAAAATTATGTCATCACTTGATTTACGTAGCGGATACTTTCAGATGGCGGTAGACCCCAAAGATATTAATAAGACGGCATTTGTTACAAAAAATGGTACTTTTGCATTTACTCGCATGCCATTTGGCCTTTCGGGGGTGGCTCCAAATTTTCAGAGGGCGATCGTCCTCATTCTTAAACCAGTTCTCGGGCGTTTTACGTTCTGCTACATGGATAATGTACTAACTTCATCTCCATCTTTTGAGTGCCATGTAGAGCATTTACGGGAAGTATTTGGATTGTTGCAAGAGGCTGGTTTAACATTAAATCTTGAGAAATGTTATTTCGCGAAGGAACAGTCACGTTATTTGGGTATTGTTATTAGTAAAAAGGGAGTTAGAACAGACGAGGAGAAAGTAAAAGCAATTCTTGAAATGAAACCCCCGAAAAATGCGAAAGAGGTAGCAAAATTTTTAGGAATGACGGGGTGGTATCATAAGTTTATTAAGGACTACGCAGACCTGTGTGAACCCTTGTATGGTTTGAAACGGAAGAATTCTAAGTTTAGTTGGTCGGAATCGGCGCAGGAAGCCTTTGATCGTATTAAAAAGCAGTGACGGAAGCTCCCGTGTTACAGTTACCAGATTTTACCAAAGCTTTTGAACTTTATACGGATGCTAGTTCAGTGGGTGTAGGGGAAGTGTTGACGCGGAATAATAAGCCTATTGCGTTTGCCTCAAGAACATTAAATAGGTCAGAGATGAACTATTGTGTGACGGAACGTGAATGTTTGGTGGTCATATGGGCGTTAAATAAATATCGCACTTATTTCGGATCTTTGCCGGTGAAGGTGATAACAGACCATGCAGCACTTACCAAATTAACGAACTGGAAGAATTTGTCGAGTAGAATGATAAGGTGGAAGCTTAAGTTGGCAGATTTTAATGTGGATTGGGAGCATCACACAGGTACGCAAAATGTGGTGGCTGATATATTGTCTAGAAATCCATTAGATAGTAATGATGAAGCAAAGGTGTCTTGTGTGGTGATTAGGTCGTTGGTATTATCGTCTAGGGAACAGTTGAGGGAAGAACAGAGGAATGATCCGGAGTTAGGTCATATTATGCAATACTTAGAAAATCCTGACGATAGTTCAATTAATGAGTCAATCTGTAGAAATTGGTCCCGCGATTTTAAATTGATAGATGGGTTGTTATACTATGCAAAATATACAACCACGCTCGGTGAATTAAGGGTATTTATACCCAAAACATTACGTAAAGATGTTATGCGAGAGTTCCATGACTCGCCGATGGCGGGCCATCTGGGAAAAAGAAAGACCTACTTAAAGTTAAAAGACGCGTGTCCATTTATGCGGAAATTCATTTATAAATATGTATCCACCTGCGACCGATGCCAGAAAATCAATTATAAGAACGGATTACCAGCTGGTCAATTAATACAGATAGTAACGAATTTTCCGAATGAAGTAGTATCTTTAGATTTATTTAGGCCCATACCCTGCCACTAGTCCGGAACGTTATAAACTTATTTTAGTAATAACGGATAATTTTTCTAAATGGGTTGAAATAGTTCCCTTAAGGAAAGCTTCGGCTAAGGCAATTGCCAATGCATTTTTTGAGAATTATATTTCGCGTTATGGAGCTCCAGTAAAGTTAATCAGTGATAATAGCCCCCAAATGATATCCGAAGTTTTTGAGCAAGTATGTCGCAGGTTGAACATAAAACATGCTAAAACGGTGGTATATCGTACACAAGCTAATCAAACGTAGAGAGTTAATCGTTCTCTTCTACAAATGATTTCGAGTTTTGTAGAAGATAATCATACAAACTGGGACCAATTTCTCAATAAGTTTAGTTATGCTTTGAGGACAGCAGTACATGAAACAATGGATAAAACACCGGTGGAATTATTTTTAGGTAGAAAATTGATCACCCCATTTCAGAAATTAGTAATAGTAACTGATGGATCAGACTTAAAGTTTGCGGAAATATGGAAAAGTTGTTTGAGGAGGCTAGGAGAAATACTAAGAAGCAACATGAGAAGTGGGCGAAATACTATAATAAAAGGAGACGTGACGTTAATGTCAAGGTTGATGATCTAGTGTTGGTTCAAACTCACCCGTTGAGTTCGGCGAGTAAGAAAATTGTGGGTAAATTTATGCCAAAGTTTTAGGGCCCCTATAAGGTTTTGAGTGTGAAAAATAATAATTTAGTAATATTAAAGTTTGGTGAAAGAATAACGATTAATGTGGATAATGTGAGAATTTACCATCATAGAGAATAAGAAGACAGTGTCGGCGAATCTGAAATTGCGGTAAGTAGTCATCATAGTGCAGTAGCATCAGAGAGGTCGGATGATAGGCGGCTAATAGTAATGCAGTCAGGAAGCGATGGGAATAGTCGTAGAGGATCAGAATCAGGAAATTTGGAAGGTAGTGGAGATGTAGCCAGGGATAGACGCGATGGTGAGGAGGTGAGAAGGAGAAAGCGTGTGAGGACGGAGTCGACTGTTTCTTCGGGGGTTGGCGCGTATAATTTCAGGAAAAGGAAGCCACGTTGGACGGAGAGGGAGAAAAGAGGAAGGCCCGAATCCTGGGTCGAGATGCAACAAAGGAAGAAGAGACCAGATGCCCTTGCATCCCGAGACAAGAGAAAGATGTCCTCGTCCATGCCGTCTCGTCCCTCAAGAAAGCGGTGCAGAAAGGTGGAATCCGAGAGGCAATTGGAAGGAACAACAATTAAAGGACCATCCCGCAGAGAGGAGAGGAGAACAATCAGATGCAACAGGTCCCGTCGTCCAGCAGGAACGGAACTGCCCTTACAACCTCCGGAGCCAACGTCGAGAGGACAACAGCCAGAATCGGAATCCCGCAGGAGGAGAGAACGCCCCAGCAGGAGCATATCAACTTCAGCAGACTCAATGGAGGAGAAGGAGACCCAGAAGGTTGGAGCGGGGAGAGAGGACAGCCCTAGGACAAGGTCATCCAGTACAGAGGCCGTGGTTGGAGACAAAGCCTATGCAGATTGGATCTAAAGATTAGCCAGGTTGTATAATTCTAATTTGTTTCTTTACCTTCTGACAGACAGTTCAGAGTATTTTCCATGTGGGCTAGTCTAAATTTTTTGCTTTGTAAAGTTTAAAAAGTGTACAAAAGTTGTCACTCCGTTGTATGCCTTTTCATATTGATTGAAAAATGAACTTTTGTATTTTATATTTTTCCAAATTGTGGAAAAACATTTGTTGGATTGCATTTGTTTTGCTACACATTAAAGACGTGGCTTTATATGTGAGATTACTTGTATTGTTTGTTGTAATATATTGTATGTGAAAAATGTATATATTTTTGTGTGTAATTATTAAGTTGTATAAGTAGTATCTGGTTTCGGGACGCGGCGTAATTAGGATTACTAACAACAACATTAATAGCGCAGCGCGATTGATTGGGAATTTTTGAAAATGAAACCAAATGAAGGTTATTTTGATATGAAACTATACATATAATTGATATAATGTATGCCATATTGGTGTCAATATGGAAGTTGTACAAGGTTCTGTGCATTTAATGTCATATCATAGAAAGAAATTGATATAGTTTCCTTTCAGGGCCTGCTGCCCTGAATCTTTTGATGAGATGTACCGAAGAAATTATTGTGTGAAGATGTAAAATTTTTATATTTATTAGTACTTAAGTAAAGTACATGATCAGGGTTTTACCCTTATGGCAAGGTTTCCCCCTGATCTTCGCCCGAATGGGATGCACTGTAGGGACTATATGGGAAAGATAAATAAAATGGAGTGGAATGCCCTTTTGAGTAGTCATTTCTGTCTGTTAGTTTAATTAAAAATTGTGGAGTTAGAGAGATAAAATTTTTTGCAGAGTTTTTCAGGCGTTAGGAGGGTTACATGAGTTCTTTCAGGTCGTTTAGACCTTCTATAAATCAAGCTTTTTTCTCGGAGGGGGTTGTGACGGATCTATACGGTTTCCACTAACCTCCTCAATATTTCTTTAAAGTTTTATTTATTTCAACCAATCTCCACCGGGATCCAAAGCGTGATTTATGCAAATGAGATATATTATATAAGTTCAGGTTTAGCGAGTTAGCAAAAAAGAGTAAAGTGAAGAGTTGGAAGAGTGAAGTCAAATGAATTAAAACATTGGTAGATCAACACGCAGAGGTTGACAGTATTAGTTAGCAGTTACGTGACGAGCTACGCCGGAGAGCAGTGGATTGAAATTGGAAAAGATTCCGTATTACCGAGTGGGGATCCTTATCTATTATCCTATCCAGCCTGTAAGGAATTCATCACCACGACGGAACAGCCGACGTTAAAAAGATAAGGTTAGTGATTTAGAATATTGTGAATACGTGTACGTGTTTTAGCTGTAATTGTACGTGTTTGATGTTTCGTGGATTCAGTTGCGATTCCGTAGTTCCGCTAGTAGTAACTCCTTCTCATACTCCATTGTGTTTTGTTTCTCTTAAATTTGAATTGTGATATTACATCCTCCTGTGATTAATAAGCATCAATAAATATAGTGATTTGCAACTATGTCTCTTGATTTCTCTAACCCTCCTACGCGTCCAGAAACATTTAACGGTAGACGGGGATATGATAATCTGAGGGGAGGGTATAATTCACGACAAAGTTAGAGCTGAAGTGACGAACAATACTAAAGATACACGTATGCATGCTATTCCAGACTTGGTTAGAAAAATATTCTACATACTTCTTGAAGAACACTGTCATTTATCTGGGAAGAGACCCGTTTATGTCCCTTCCTCGATCAATTCAATTCCGCTTTCAAATACATATAGATTATCCAAATAATTGAATTTTAATAGTATTGCATTTTTTAATAATGTAGTTTTTGTCAACAATAACAGCTATCCTCCATTTTAAAAGAGTGTCTTTGAGCATTTTAAGAAAATATTACATCCTTATCATGGACGTCGTAAGGCGTGAGCCAATAGGGCCCAGGCCTACGGCCTTATCCTTGGTGGGCGCTTCGTATCGTTTTTGACTCATCTCTAATACGATCGCCATTCGACATATTTTAAAGATCGAATATTATTCCGGAACATATTTGAAAAACAAGGAATTCTAAACTGCATGTCAACTGGTAAAAGTGGCAAGACTCTTATTATGTGAGGACCGTTATCCGTGTCTAGACCCAGACCAAATACCATACACAATCATTGAATTAATTTAGTCGAAATGCGGCCATCGGTCGTGCGGGTTCGGGCCTAGGATCGTGAGATTATAAATCATGCACATTTATTTGCTTAAAATTACAGTTTGTACGAGTATTTGACAATCAATGCTATATACTGTCTACATTTAAACATCACAGGCAGGGCCTACTTTTGCATAGGTGTCTAGGACCTCAAAAAGTCTTTAGAACTCCCTGCTCCTGGCCTTAAATTTCAGATTAGTACTTTATTACAAAACCTTTTAGGATCGCAAATGAAGAGACGAATCGTATCAGAGTGAATTTAAAAATATCATGAGTGGGCGTTTTGCAAAGGTGGAAGTTTAATATACTGTCTTGAAGTAATCCCACTTTAATAGAATCTGATGTGGAGATTGCATCTTTGTCTCGGTTTTTTCTCCGAAAGACATTTATTTTTGGATCGAAGCCATGATCTTAATAATATATAGTTTTAGTTAATTAGTTTCTAAACGAGAGTGCTTAGAAACTAATAAACTAAAGGAAAGTTTAGTTTTATAAGTTTCTAAATACCAAAAGCGTGTAAAAAATTTACATATCCTTACACACATAAAAAATTACATCAACTGTTATGCCATATGTATTAAAAATGAGTATATCAGTAATTAAGTGCATCTTTAAAGGCAAGTGAATTATGTTAAAAATAATTGTTAAAATATTTTATAATTGCCAGAAAAGAACGTTTTTTAACAATATAATATTATTTTTAAAATCATTATAATATGAGTTATTAAAGAAATTTAATTAATGTTATTCTTAAATTAACAAAATTGCTAATGGATTTCTTTTATTGGCTGAGTTATTATTAATGCATATTTAAACTTGTTATTCAGAATAAAGAGGAGCAAACAACTGATAAAAGAAAAAATGGGAAACAAAATATTGCTTATTCAAAGTTTTTATGAAATGAGCAAAAAATATTTTTTATTCAAATCAGAAAGTTATTGTTTGACGTAAAAATAATATTCTTCAATTTATTTAGGAAACTTTTATATATACTGGAAGTTAAACTGAAAAAAATTATGCTTGTATTTTTAATAAATAGGCAAAATGCAAAGTGAAAATTTTTCCTAATTATGAATTAATTCCCTTTTATCACAAAAAAATGCATTGATCTAAAACTTTGTAAGGATGTATCTGATAAATTAGTAAATTATTATTTTCTAAAAAACAAGTATTTCTAACAAAGATTTATTGTGTATATTTTAAAATAGTCATTTGTTAAAACTTTTAGCGTGCATTCGAATTTAAACAGAAATTTAGAAATTCTATGGGTTCATTTTATTAATGAAAATTTTCATTTACACCTGTAAGTAATTACTTGACATTCTTCGGAAATTTTCGTTTTTAAAAAATAAATTATAAAATAGTATGTTTTGGGATATACTGACATTTTAATTTTTGAGAATAATGTTACGTTTTCAAATGTATGATTTAATTGCAAAGCCTGATTGCATGTAAGAATTTTACCAAAATGGTTAAAAAATAATTTTAAAATAGTAAATAAAAAAGTACACAAATAGTGAATATAAAATAAAACATCAGTGAGTAATTTCAATTTTTAGTTACTTATTCTACCGGTAGATGGTAGCACGAACATAGTAAAAACTACAATAGGAAGAATGGCGGGAATAAAACACAACTAACACCAAAGCCTTTGTTTCGAGATTTCCAAAACAAAAGACAAAGGAACGGTTCAACTTTGACACATTTCATTCATCGTAGGAATGAATTTAATCCTGAGGTTCAAAATAAAATTGGAAATATCTGAATAGGAAATACCGATTCGCTGTATTCATATTCGAAGACTCAAGAATCTATTCGCGGAATTTTTTATACATGCTAAGAAAAATCTTGTAAACTTTGTAAACGCTGTAACACTTTTACCAAGATTCTTTATTTTATGACATTGTATATATATGCTCAGTATGCTGTGGCGTAACTATTAGGGCCAGTGGCGTAGCTAGGTATCCGAAAGCCCTGCTGCAAAAAAGAAAAAAATGAGGTCCCTATTTTTTTTTTTTTTTTTTTTGTCGAAATTATCAAGTAAAAATATATGAATATTTTAAATATACAAAGCTACAATTTTTATTTACTTTAGTAGACTCTCTATGATTCGAAGTTGGAGGGACCAATGAAAAACTTCGAATTATCAAGAAGGTAAGAAAAAACTCCCAAAATACGCAAACACACTTAAATTTTAAACTATGTAATAAGACAACAATTTTACATATTTATAAAAGTACTTCAAGGTATTTTAAAAGTACATATTAAACAGAAGTTAAAAGTCTCTATTAAAAGAATACATTTATACAGTAATTCTCGAACTGGACTCTTTCAAGCCCCGCCAAATCTCTTCCATTCTTCGTTGAAAATAAAATTATTTCACACCCGGTTCTCTCAGAGGCTGTCCACACACTATTGGTTCTTCAAGGCAGGGGCCAATCCGGCCCATGCCCTATTTGGTGCCACATGCTATAAATTACACAAATGAGCTATAAATCGTCATGTCAGAACAATGCAAAAAATACAATCCTACGCATCTCTTCTTCCCAATAACGAACCATCCTTTCTGAACACATGTATACAAAGACCACATGTTAAACAAAGATGTGGCTGCTGAATACAAGTGCGACCAGAACTTTCTACTTGAAGAAGGAAAACAATAAAAGTGTCTTTTCGCCTCAGGAACAGGGAAACACAAAGAAGGGATAGTAAACAGATGGTCATCAAAGGGGCTACGTTACAGGGGAGACACACAGAGACAATACAACATAAAACATGTAATCTCCAAACTGTTTACTAAAGGGCTGTAGATAGTAAGTGTTCGAATTGTCGAGAGTTTTATAAGATAATTTCGAATTATTGCGTGTTGTAGTCTGTCAGCCACAGATTTTTCTTCGAAATATTAAGTGTAACAAAACGTATTGTTTTAGTTCGAAATATCAAGAGTTTTTCTAGGGAATGAGCATATACCTCAAATTAGTGACAGGTTCGTATTATAGAAGGTTTGAATTAGCTTGAGTCGACTGTATCTTCTCTTTTTTGGTGCCGTTTGCACTTAAACGTACCACTGGATTTCTTTTTTTGTATCCATAATTTATACAATACAACGCGTATGTGCTTGAGTATTTACTGACGTTAAAATGAAGGAGAAACGTAATGCTTCGCTACAAAACGTCATTGGGGAATCCCTAGGTATTTATTTATTTTTTCGGGAGGATCTTACCTACCAAAGGTCTTAGAGCTACAAAATGGTCCACCGAGACAGACAGGAAATGATGCAAAAAATATGCATGAACAAGAAAATACTATACAATATTATTGCAATTATTTTTTTAAAAAAAAACACCTCTGCAAAAGAGCATAGGAGGGAAACAAAATTACATCAGTCTATTGCAGATACTAGAAAATTGCAAAATATTGGAACAGGAAACTAGCTTATTATGAATCATATTGTTACTAAAAATAGAATGTAACTAGGAAGGAATCGCCTCTTGTGTAGGTTTTTTTAAAATTGTATTACTAAGTATGGTAAGACTTTTCATGGAACTTAAAGTTTTTTTTTTCAAGCAGCAGTTTATAGAAAAATGAAAAAATTTAAAATAATATAAACATTTCAATTAGTAAAGTTCGCAACCCTAAGCAAGCAAACCACGGAAAGAATTTACGGGAATTCAATTGCAATGATTGTAGTTTTTTTTTTTTATGTGTAACATCTTAACTCTCGGTTGGTGGATATTTGTTGGAGTGATTTCGTGAAAAGGGACGGAAATGCGTAACAGGAAGCCGGAAAGCCCTCGCTGTTTGATTTGACCGATAAGCGCGCTTGGTGGTGTCTCTTCGCTAGCCTCGCTTCGAGGTTCAACTCTAGTAACCATCAAGTCGGCAGCTTTTTTATATTGTTAAATGTAGCATTTCAAAATATTCGAATTCAAAAACTCGATTTCGTTTTCATGACTTTAAATCCACTTCGCTCATACCAGCAAGTCTTATTAGACTTCATTCAGGATAAGCTTGCAATTCTTACACTCAATTGTCAAAGTCTCAGGGCTCGTTGTGTGTGAAATCTGAGGATATATTTATATATGTGTAAACTGTATATTAATAATTATATTTCTTGCTAAGCGTCTGACAAAGTTCATCATTCTTAAAAAAATACAAGTAAGTAATATGGAGTTAGTGCGAATCCTTTTCATACTTTGAGGTTAATTCCTGTAGCTGTCAATATAAATTTTTTAATTGTGATTAAAAAGATTTCTCGATTAAAAAAACTAACTAATTAAGTAAACGGGTATTTTTTATTTTCTTTAATATTTCTAATTTGTAAACATGCGCTTGATGGTGTCTCTTCGCTACCCTCGTATCGGGGTCCAACTTTAGTAGCAATCAAGCCACCAGCTCTTTTTGTTTTATACTGTTAAATTTAGCATTTGAAAAGATGGAATTCAAAAACTCGTTTTCGTTTACTTGAATCTAAATTCTCTTCACTCATACCAGCAAGTCTTATTATATTAGACTTCATCCATGCTGCAAAAGGGGATTTGCGAAAATTCACCCCATGAGGTATTACGAAGGCTTTAGAGATTAATATTCCTGCTTTTGAACCATTTGACTTACGTACTTGAAATTTGGTAGAGATGTTCCTTTCACTGAATAGAGACCCACTAAGAACAGATTTAACGAAAATCTACCCCCAAGAGGCGTTGTGAAGGCTCAAGGGAGTCGTTATAGATAAATAACAAGTGCACTCATAAAAAAATTATTTTATATTTTTCTATACATTGTTTTATACCGGTTTTTACTCTCTTTACAATTCAGCTATTATATCAAAAATAATATTTTTTATATTTAAAAAATTAACCCGTGGGAAAACAGGTACTTCAGGTAGAAGTTACAAAATATAAATAAAACTGAAAAAGAATGGTTTTAATGATTCATAAATTGATTGATTGACTGACTGTTTATTTATATCGTACTTCAAAGCAACACTACGGCTTTGGATGACTGACCTCATAATTCTCTTAATTTTGAACCTCTGTAAGTGATGAGGATAATACCCCAAGCTCTGGCACCCTATTCTCCAAACTGCCACACCATGCCAATGTAAGAGCTCAACATTAATGATACATAAAATGGCATACTAAAGGAGCATAGTCACACGGAATGGAAAACGTAAATCTGTATTCCCCCTTTTTCGTACATTATTTGATCACGAGCTTCATGTGCAGCGATATTCGAAACGGGTAGTTTTCCTCCCGAGTTACCATTTATTCAACAGCACTACTGGAGCTTTCAAATGAATCTAAAAAAAATACAAATCCCTGATTTTCATTTCTTTAATTATTTTTATAAATTAATTTCATTCATTTGTTTCTACTAATTTGTTGTATACGTAGTAGGAATCAAAAATTCCCGGACTAAGTCTATAAAGTGAAACATTTTTGCAATAGAGTGTCTGTGATAACATTTCAATGTTACTGCATCCTTACCTTTTTCTAAAAGTGGTTTGTCCCAAATCACGGGGTTGGTGACTTGCCACGGTGTCGTATTTTGTAGGCGGAAGCATTTAGTACCCGGCGATTGAAAGAAATGGCGTTTGTTGAGCTGAGTATGAATAAAAAATTTTGTGTTGGCTTGGGAAAGAGTGCTACGAAGACTTACGAAATGTTAAAGCATGTGTACGGTAGTGATAAAAAAGCGGAATCGCAAGCTTTTGAGTGGCGTTTTCAGAGAAGGTAGAGAAAGTGTCGAAGACGACGGACGCTCTGGACGTCCCGCATCACTGAGAACATCGAAAAGGTTTCTGAGGTGGTACGCAAGAAGAAGCTTCAAAAAATAGCGTAAGTAGTAGAATCAGTTAAAATATCCAAGGCCACGTGTCAACAGATACTGGCTAAGGATCTTTACTTGCATAGGGTGTGTATGTCAACATAAGTAACGCACACAAGAATTTTTCAAGGGAGGGGGGCCAGGGTCGAAAGTCCACTGTTCTCGTACCATGCTCCAATACGCCGCCCAACATATTCTGTTGATTTTGTCCATTTTCGCGAACAAAAAACAGTTAAATTAATTAATGAAAGAATATTTAGCATTGATTAATAAAATTAATTATTAATAACAAATACTTAATTAAATCTTACGTACTATATGCGTAGGATTATAATAAATCGAAAAAAAATTAAGGGCTGGGGGGAGGAGTCCGGACCCGAGGACCCTTTCCCCCTTGTGTGCGCCACTGTCAACATATTATTCCCCGTATGTTAAACAAAGACCGAAATGCAATTCGAATAGAAATGGCGGGAGGCTTAATCTCGGCAGTTGACAAAGATCCTTCCCTACTTGGCAGAATTGTTACTTGAGGCGAGAAATTGTGGATTGCGGGTCATATAAAAAACACGAGAGCATCGGTAACTTGGAAATCACCACAATCTCCATGGAAACAGAAAGCTGTTTTGAGGGGGGATTCTAATTCACTCTCTCTCTCTCTCTCTCTCTCTCTCTCTCTCTTAGAAGAATATATTTTAAAATAATATTTAAAGTAGAACAACATGCTACTTGTACTTTATGTAAACACATTTAAGAAAGTATTATATTAGTTATATTATATATATAAAAGTTTTTTAAAAATGCTAGCATAATTTACTCATAAATTTAAGCTCTAGGTGTCATCTACAGGTACATTATAATTAGTAACTGAGATATGTGTGCTTGCATTTTTTTCACGAGCTGTCGAAGTCTAGGCTTGTTGAAATTACCTGTAGTTCAATTTCATTTGTTTGTTGTAAATTTATGTTTTGTTGCCACTTACATAGAAAAATATTTTTCACTTAAATGCATTGTTCTGAATGACATTAAAGTGTTCACAGAGCTGTGTGAGAAATTCTGTGTATATTGAATGAATTCATAAACTAAAATTTAGGAGCCGCTTTGCTTAAATTTGAAATTTTAAAGTCAAATCTGTTGATATGTCGACAAGTAGTTCCCTTTCCCCAGGTGTTTTCATAAGTTTTTTTTTAACCACAAATGAAAAAAGGTGCTTTTTCCATTACTAAACTATTTAGTTGTGCAAAGCATTGTAGGTATAAAATTACTTTGTGGAAACCGGGATGGTAAACAATAAAACATTCACATTATAGTAGGCTGTGCATATAAAGAAAAAAAGCTCTTTAATATTTTTTTTATTGTATTATAATAAAAGTTTTAAAAAAGTATTACAAAATAAAGTTATAAGTTAAAATTAAAGTATAATTAAAATTTTCCGTTTTAATGCCTGAGATGAGCTTTAGAAACTTGTGGTTATACAAACTTTACAGAAAACTTAAATCTATACAAATTCTTAAAAAATTTTCTAATTTTTAATGTGATTCGGGGAACTTCTAGATATGCCTCATAGAATCCCAGGGTACCGTGGAACACAATTTGAAGACCCTGGTCTACAATGATTCGTAAATTACCTTCTTGCTTAGTATCTCTCACTGTCGAAACTTCTACAATACACTATGTAAAGAATTTTCTCTCTTTCTTATCAAATGTATATCATCATTTTCAAATGACAATATTTAGAAGAGCAAAACTTTAAAAACCAATTCTCGAAACAAACAAGTTAATTACCTACAGAGACTTATTTCTTCATTCTTGGCAATACTGCATGTACAAAAGGTTCTAGTCAGTAGATAATCAGAAACCACAAAACATAGGGGGGAAAAAAGAAAAGAGCCCTCTCTTTCTCTCTCTCCTAAAGCTATTGTGCTGCAAAAGGACAAAACAAAAAGATTAATTTCCTCAGGCGAGTGGCAAGAGTTGCCTATCGAAGGGGAGGGGAAATGAGAGGCAGCGCGTGTGTGAGGGACGACTCAAAATAGCAGGCTCTTCTGGCAGATTGTTTGACGAGACTAAGCAAAAAGATCCTGTTTTCGAGCCTAAGCAAAATTTAGATGAGCCTTTTTGCGTGCGAAAAGGGGCAAAATGTACTGCTCTTCCTGACCCACATCGCCACAAAATAGAATTTTTAAGATCTTGTTTTTAAGTGGGAGATCGTGAAAAATACACGGTTCGCAACCTTGACAGTTTTAGTACGAAAAACAATCCCCAAATTTCCCCCAAGACTCAGCAGCTTGATTTCTAAAGCACGCTTTTTAAACTCATTTCTTGACACCAATACTGAATGACGAAGGCATGTACCAACAGAAGAGAAAGGCTTCACTACATAATATAATACTCTGTATTTTTAGCTGGGAGTTAAACATTGGATTTTCGTAATTTAAAAACAAATGTTGCAACTAGTTATGAAGAATCAAATTATGTTGAACATTTTGTTTCTTTTAATTTGAACAGAATTGGCAGAAAACGAAAAGTTGAAAAATCGCCTCTTTTAGTCACTTCTTCTTTCTTTCTTTTTCATATCAACACGCTAGTCTGCTGCTCTAGATCAACCCCAATAAAATAAATAAAACAAATAATTCATGTCAACTAGAGTTAGTTATCTGTTTGGTTTATGCCTCCTATTTCATGAAAAAATTTTAACACATAAACTATTTCATAAAAACTTATTTAAGACAAAATACAGGCTGTTCAAAATGTAATAGAATTTTTTCTAGAACATTTTATAAATTTATGTACCTAAAGGAGGGGGGGGGGTGAAAGCTAATGCCACAAAAAAATCTCCCAGACACCTGATAGAAGAAATGCAAAGAGTCTTCAAAAGGGTATACACGGATTTTGAAGTCCCTAAATAGTTCTTTATGCAGATACGACAGCAAAGAATTATCTCTAGGCACAGCCGTATCCCACTATCTCCGCGAGATGAAGCCATCCATTATTTAGACCGCTTAGATAAATCCGCTTGTATCCCCGCCAGAGACGTCTGTCCCGCCGGTTTCTCACAAGACTGCGACTTTGTTCGAACATCATATCCCGATGCAACACCGCACTTCGTCAAGTTTTCTTCTGACAGAGTTTCTCATCCTTCCATCACCTAACTTTCTCCGTCTTTCGGTCCAAAAGAAAGGGACATTTTCACCATAGATCCTCTGCATTTCGATGTTTGACTTTTGCGGAAGTCGTGCTTTATGACGTAGGGTGATCGACCTCGACGTCCATAAATAGCTCCGCCCCAACCCCGAGCATCGGTTTCGCGGAGTGGTGCAAAGCGTGAGTGCGAATGCTCCGTCAGCAGTTGCTATAGTCGGAGGAGACGTAGGCGAGATGCCTATCTCCTCCGCATCGGCAACAAGAAGTGCTCTCAGTACTTCTCTCTCTTATCCCATCGGTTCCGCGTCTTCGAGTCCGCTCAACTCATGTCAAAAGCTGGTGACGGTAGAAGTTTAAGGAGTAGTCTAATGTTGTCAGGCATCAACGTATATGTAACAAGTTTTACCTGGATGAAATTTGGTAGTCAATAGAGACATTCTATTGTAACTCCCAAGGGGAATTACTGGTGGGTTACAATTGTTTTTGAAAAAAATGCCGCCTTTGAACTATAAGATGTACAAACTTAAAAATTGAGTGTAATTTTTATTTTTTATTTTTTATGAATAGGTATTTGGTAAGAACGGGTTTCATGGAAACCGATTCCCCAGACGGTCGGGAAAAAAACGTTACCCTTTTTGAACTATCTAATATACAGACTTTAAATTTGGAAAGCATGTTGCTTTTGCTGATGAGTGATCCACTAAGAATGGGTTTTTCAGAAATTGATTCTTAGAAGGAGCAACAGGGCCGTAAAAGATAACAAGATAATTCAAGTCCGGAGCTTCTTAAATCAAGAGATGAGGAATTTAAAAATGTTTTTCAATACACAATCGAACGCTTAATACAGGGTTTTAAATACCGACAACTGAAAAACAATATTTAGTCATACAACATCAAGAAATACCCAGCAAAGCGAGAGGGTAACGGCTGGTATATACCCATAAAATTTTAAAAAATAGTTGCTTAAGTTTATCATAGATATTATCTCAGATATCGATTGTGATCTTTCCATTGTTTTTTGAGTAACAATTAATGATAAATTACCTTTCTTACTATGAAAAAACATATTGGGGCATTCTGAATTGTTATTTACAGAGCTCCTCATCCCTCTCCCCGAACATATTGAATAAAATCCGTAATGCTCATGTACTCTTTCCATCAGTTCATTATTGCGACAATAGTTTACACAATAGACTATCAGCAGCAATGGATAGCTCTTTTCTATTAGGGAAGTTTTTTGTTATATCTCAAAGATGCATCCGTTTGAAAGTGAATACAAAACCCTTTTAGTTTGAGGCTGATTAAATTGAAGCTGAGTGTTTCTTCGAAATTAAGGACGTTGCTTTACTTATTACTCGTACCGTTTTCTGTATTAAAGTTAATTAGTTGAAAAAGACCAACATAACTTCGCAAAGTACTGAAAACCTCAAGTTATTATCTAGAAGAATAATGAAATCCTATAAATGAATTCTTTCTGGTATAACACACAAAGTAGAAGTTTTATGAAGTAATTTGTTTGAAAATTTGTGGCTTGAAAGGACGGAAACAAATTTCGTTTGCTTATTGCTACGCTTAGTGTGTCATAGTAACAGTTTTTGAATAGGTTTCGAAAATATTCATAATAACGCTGCATATCACTTTTGAAGGAAAATCAATACGCGAGAATCAGTCTCATATCTTATAAAGTAAGTAGGATTGAACAAAACAAACAATCTCGCAAATTTTTGTAACAGAATTGGATTAAAATCAATCTATTTTCCTGAGAGTATAAATATTCCATTTTTTGCAGATTTTGTTCTTTATGCAAGAAATATCTGTTTTTGTAGGGATTGTAACATTATAATGCAAAAAAGAGGTTTTCAGGAAGTTAATGAGGATAGATTATAAACTTTAGCAGTACAGCAATGCAGGGAGGTTATCTAAAGACACTAAATGGGACAGTTTGAATATAAGGCAAAAGTATACAAACTATAAAGTATTAAATTGAAAACATATGTTTAAAAATATTCAAATAAAATTTCCTTGCGTATAAGCTATAAATTAAAATTTTGTTTATGGCAAATATGATTTAACAATTTCAGTCATGTGTACGAATTCAAGCTGATTTTCTTTTGTTTACTTAAAGGAAGATATAATTATTTTTGGATGAAATAAGACTCCAAGTCATATCTCTGGCTACAAATATTGAGAGTGTGTCACCAGAGCTTATAGCGGCCCTCAATTTTCTACTGAAGGATGTTGCAAACGAATAATGCAAACAATGAAAAAAAAAGTCATTCCGGCTTGAATTTAGGAGTATATTCATAGTCGGAAAATTTTAACTCTACGTAATTCAAACCCTTATGTTGTTATCCTTTTTAATACTTTTAATATTGATTTCAGGAAAGAAGAAAGGAATTTAACATTAAGAGTAATGTTCAAAACATAAAAATCTAAGCATTAGGAGCAAAAAAAAATAAATAAATAAATAAATAGACAAATGCTACGGTTATCTCGAAAGAAAAAAGAATCCCAGCATTTGTGTATGAAATACTAATTGGTAGATGTTATTCTGGTAATAAATTTCTCGATGTATCTGTTTTATATTTCAACATAGCGAAACCTTTGATAATTAATTAAAGTAGCATACTTTTATCAAAACTTTAGCGAACTTTATTAAATAAACTCGTATCATTTTATACGAAACATGCTGCATTTCAATGAAAAAGGAATGCATTGTCAATGAATCAATACCGATTCCAATGGGCTAAATTCATGCGACGTCATTGTCACACGATAATTGTAATCACGTGCTTCCTGCCAATAAGTTCACAAATTTATGTGACATCATAATCACATGATAAATGCAATCGCGTGTTTCCAGCCAATCAGTCGGCGCTTTGCTGTTGCCAACTTTTGCCTTTTACAGAAACTTTCATTTAACTAGTACATATATGTGTATAAATAAATTCATATATGTGTACATAGTTTAAAGTACACGTATAAGAATTTATTTAATTATTTATTTATTGAAAGTCTTAAAACTTGCACATATTTACCCAATTATCAAATTTGAAATCTATCTAAATTTTAAAACTAGGACAAATCTAGTGTCGGTTTTGAATTCTTTGAAGAACACGTGATTACATTTATCATGTGACCGTCATGAATTTATCCCATTAAGAATTCAGCACAATTCCTTTTATCAATGCTACTAAATTAAAAATTGAAAGCACACACACACAAAAACTTTCACTTTTTCTTTTACTCTTGCATCCATGATTTTTATAATATTCTTACTCTGATATTTTAATATAAAAATAGTACCTTTTCTCCGAAGGGTACGAGCAGAAAAAATAATTAATAATATGCAAGAATTTTTCTTCGGGTCCAACAGTTACGAAGACTTTTCTGAGAGAAAAGAAAAAAAAAACTTTTCATAAAAAGTATGGAATGAAGGGGGAACAAAAACTGAAGAAGTAAATTTCCGTCTCATCCAAAAAAAAATCAGAGCTAATGATAATATTCATTTCGCAATGTATCAAGAAAGTTAACGTTTCTCGTTAGTCGGCAGATCTGAAATAGATGAGAGTCCATTAACCCATTAACAACACTGCAGATTTTAATAGATAAGCATCTTTTCGTTTAACAATGCAAATGCTTATATATTCTCTGACGGTCTTTGAAAAAAAATACAAAAAGTCCGAGACTGATTAAGCGGAAATTCACATTAAAAGGAATCTAAAAATAAAACATAAAACGTGAGGATTGTAAATACAATTTGACTTCTTTCTGGCAAGTTTGGATTACAAGGCACAAAGAGTTGTTGAATTTTGATAGTGGAGATTTGTTTACACATCACTTGTTATTGAATCTTAATTACTCACAATGCATTTTGAAAAAAAAGTTTCGTTCTTATGCTATTGAAAAAAAAAGGAATTAAATTTTTTCCTCTCAAAACTGTAAGTTTATAACCATTTGAACTTAAAAGTGAGCTTTTGAATTATTATTTTAAATTTGAATCCCTGTCTTATTGATGAAATGTTTATAGCTAAGTAAAGGGGGCTATCGCGATTTTGTCAATGTATGGATCAGATCGTATAATTTTTTTTAATTGAAGTAGTTGTAAAAAATATCGTTTGGTGGATTAATTTTATATTTTCTTATGAAAAAATTGATATGTTATTGTAATATATTATGTTCAGTAAATTGTTTGCTGTTATTGGTATCCACTTCGTAACTGATCTGTAAAATAGAATCTTGAAAAATAAGAATTCCATTGTCTGAGCTTTGTCTTGGATTTTATGGATTTCTTGGATGGATAACTGATATCCATCTTCCCGCAGAGGGGCTTGCACAATAAAGGAGGAATTAGATAAAGTTGATATTATGACTTTCATTTCTTAAGAAGTTAATGGAGTATACTGAACAGTTAATAATATACCTTGTAGTAAATTGACTCTTGAAGAACTAAAAAGTCAAAAGAAAATCGTCCAGAGAAAATATGATTAAAAAATATACAGTGTTTGAGATAGATAGTCTGACCATGCAAGAAATCACAAAAACACATAAAAATCCCGAATAAATAAAATAATCCATAATCCCCGAAAAAACTCGATTTTCAAAAATGCATTCGAAAATTATTCCGAATTCTATGAGATTCTCAAATTTTGGTTTTTCTATTGTCCTGATGAAATGGACGTTTCTCGTTCTTTTATTTATGATCGTGAAGCAAAACAGAAAAAAACTGAACTCCTTATTAAAAATATTTGACTCATTTCCTGCGTCATTAGGGGCTTTTCTGGTAAACCTTTCCCAAAATCACATCATATAAATTTTATGATTTATGCCAGTGCTTCCCAACCTTTTTATCGCCCCGGACCTGTCAACGTTTGATCATTTAACCATGTCCCACTGAAGGGGTGGGAAGAGAAGTAATTAAAAATTTAATAATTTTAATTTAATTATATTTGAATACGGCTTCAGAATAAAATATGTAAACAAATAATAAATTGATATGTTTTTCATTTTGGAAGTAGGATGTAGCTTTAACAAGTAAATATATATATTTTTTTCACGGAATTGAAAAATACAAAATTCTTAATTCATATATTTATTTTGTTTTTGAGGTCCCTTACCCTACAAGAATAAAGTGCAATTTTAACTTACATAAAATAAAACAAAAAGCAACATCATAGTAAACAAATTGGACGAAAAGAAATAAAGAAGGGGGGGGGGGTAAAAATGAAAAAGTTTTTTCTTTATAGTTCAGTGGGGCGGAATCCTGCTGTCGTGCCAAAAGGGTGTTTACATGCGAAGCGACGTTCTTAAAATATCAACAGTTAATACCAAAGAATTCATCTCGGTTCGCAGAAAATTACGATTACTCCTTCCAGATGGATGATCCTTTATCCGTTTTTCAAATTTTATCAAAGCATAGGGATGAATAGAACTATTTAAAATTTTTGTGAGTTCTGTTATGTAAGATTTAATCAATTCGTTTTTATTATAAATAGATAAAAACAAATTCAAAGGTTATGATACTAGACAAGAAGTATCAAATATTATTAAATGTTTTTATTTATTGGATTTCTAACGTTAATAGCAATACAAAAAAGTAGTTAGATTTTTATCAAACAAAATAAAAGTGATGGAAGGTACGAAATCTCGAATGCACAGAAAAGAAAGAATATAAAGCACAACAATAAAACTATCTGCATACGGTTTTAAAATGCCACTATTAAAACTTCTGAAAGTATTATTTTTAGCGTATAAGAGCTTGAAAAGATTAGATCTTATGTGCAACACGTAATATCTTATTTACGATAAATTTTCAAGAAATGACATTTTAAAATCATCACTTCCGGTATATAATATTTATTTACATTAATATTAAAATGAGTTTATAAGAGTTTATTTTTTTAGCCAGGTGAATAATTATATGGAAAGAAATACAGATATCTCAATAATAACATTTTCCGAATTCACAGTCTTCTTCGTACTTGAAGAATTTGATTCATTATTTCAGTAAAGTGCCCTGACCCATTTTGCTCAGAAATCTAAACAAAATTCATGGGGTTTAATAATTACGAGCAGATCTAATAAGGTGGAAGGAGAAAACTGGATGGCAGTGTATTAAATCCTAGAATTCATACTTTCTATTATTAAATCTCTTTAGCCCGAAATATATAAAAATAAAAATAACACATAAAACCCCTCTCATTCATAAAATATTTATAACTGATACATAATTAACTCAAAAGAAACACAAGGGAAACTAAAATGCTTGTACATGCTTCGGTTTTTTTAAATTAAAATTTCGGGTTTTTTTTTATGATAATTCGTTTTTTACCGGTATATTTTTTTGTGTGTGTTTGTTACAAAATTTTACCAAAGCTATTTGATTTATTGTTTTTATGTGTAAAGATGCTGATGTTTTTATAAAATTGCACAGATAAGTTTTTTTTTTTTTTTTTTTTTTTTTTTAAATAAAAAAAAGGTTCTTTCTGGCAACAAACTAGAATCTTTTTATCTATCAAGCAACAATGTTCAATAAAAAATGCCACAAATTTGTTTATATAGCGAGCATAAATCTCAAAATTAATACATCTTTCACTAATTTGTTATTTATAGACTTATAAAAATCATAGTTTTTTGGCCGTTTTAAAACTTTGTGCTTTAATTTTACGAGACATTTAATTTTCACCCATTCTGAGTGTCAAATAAGTTGGTTAAAAGCGTTGTCAAAGACTGTAAACAAAGCATTGAGTACTTACCGAAATCTGCGAGACTGAAGTGAGGCTGGTATCTATCCGAGAGACTACACGCGAATCGGAAGTTGGTACCGTGGTCTCAGAAACCTCCGCAAAAACTTCTTCCAATACTTCTCTCGTGCTGCCATCTGTAGGAGATTGCCGAAGTGAACCTGCTGATGCAAAAAGAAATTAACTCCGCGTGCGCCGGAACAACATAGTTACAAAAATAAAATAAAATAAATAGTTCGTAATTGATACCATTTCCTGTCATTGTTCGCATTTTGGGTTCTGAACTGGAGCACCAAAATCGAAAGATATAATTATTTGAAAAGCACGGAATGAATCACCAGTTCAAAATACTTCACATTTCCCTTCACGTGAGAATGTGTCTCGTACAGTAAACCAAGGAGAAATAATTATCTTAACGAAAAAAACGAGAAGAATTCCATTTTGTATAATCTTTTCTTGTTATTGGTGGAATAGTAACCCTATCCTGACCGGGTTTATTTAGTTTTTCAGGATTTGGACATCGGTCACTTTTCCTTACGGTCAGCTTGAAAGGTTGTATAAGAGATTTATGTACTGGCTGAAATTGAAGGAATGAGTGGATTCTTTCTCTTCTTTTTTAATGAAGCAACTGCTGAAAGAATGTTTGTTAGAGAGAAAGGGAGATGCGTTGATAAATTCAATTTGGACGATGTTTTTTCTCACTATTGCATCCTAGAAGCAACGGTTTTCCCGTTTTCTTCTTGAAGCCATTTTGGAAACCACGTTTTCTTTTTAAAGCTCGACGAATGGATATTTGTTCTTTTGAATGAAAGAGGTAAGAAAGAAATGATTGTTGTGTGAATTAGTGAATGATTGAAAATATTTTCTCATGGATGTCCGAAATATGAAAATAATTTGTGTTTGAGAGAAATGGAGATCGTTAGTTCATCAGCCTCTCTCTAAAGCAGAGATTCCCAAACTTTTTTGTCTCATAGACCCCTTGCCATGTTTTTCGGTTTGGGGTAGACCCCTGCTTAATTAATATTGAATTTTTGCAAATTTATCAACTTCAACGTTTTTTTGACAGATGGTACTACACTCATGTCCATAAATTAAGGATAATTCAGAATCACACAGAAATTGAACTCTAAAATAAAAATTTCGCCTGCAGAATTATCACACACATCTTAAAGAAGAATATGCAAATTACAGGAAACCACCAGATGGCACGGATAGTACGTCACAATGACGAGAGTGTAAGAGAGTGGTATATAAGGAATGGTGGCAAAGAAGTAAAATTGTTCACAAGCACTTTAAAAGCCTTTCAGTGCAATAACCCCATAGTTATGGCACAAAGGAAGCATTTGGATGATTTTTTACGTGGTAGAATTATCGGACGACTGGAATGTGGACGTACCCAGCTGGAAGTATCCGAGGAACTTGGAATCGCCCAGAGTGTCATCTCCAGGCTTTGGAAACGATTCCAAGATGATGGTAATGTGAGTAGATGTTACAGCACAGGTCGCCCCCGAGTTACAACGCCGAATGAGGACCGGTATTTGGCAGTTACTGCCAAAAGAAACAGACGGAGCACAGCATCAGACCTATCTCATCAGCTCTCTTCAGCTACCGGTACGACAGTTTCAAGGCAGACCGTGTACAGACACTTAGGGCACATTGGTCAATATGCTCGTAGGCCTGTCAGATGTGTTCCCCTTACCACGACTCACTGTCGCCTGCGATTAACCTGGAGTAGAGAGCATGCATTGTGGACACCGCAACAGTGGTTTTGTGTGATGTTTTCCGACGAGTCCAGGTTTAGTTTGCAGTCCAATTCTCCCCGGAAATTCATATCGAAAGCGCCAGGTACCCGTTACCACCAAGAGAACACCATTAAACAACACCGTTACGGTGGCGAAGGATGGCTCGTTTGGGGAGGAATTATTCTTGATTCCAGAACTGACCTGCATGTTCAGAGTGTAACGATGACAGGCCACATCTATCGGGATGTCATTCTGGAACAACATGTACGTTTGTTTCGGGGCGCCATGGGTGCTGAATTTCTGTTTATGGATGACAACACCCGTCTTCACCGTGCAAACATTGTAGACGAATGCCTTCAATCGGAGGATATCACCCGTACGGATTGGCCAGCATACTCACTGGACTTGAATCCAATAGAACATGTGTGGGATATGCTTGGCCGTTGAATTGCAGCCCGTCAACCCCCTCCTACCTGTCTACCGGAACTTCGGAGGGCATTGCTTGATGAGTGGTGTAATATTCCCTAAGATCAGATTGATAATTTGATACTCAACATGCGTAGGCGTTGTAAGGCCTGTATTGCATCATCCGGGAGACATACTCCGTATTAACCATCAAACTAACCATGTTATACTGTTTTTTTGTAAATAGGTTCTTTTTTGAAATTTGCTCCAGGGAGTAAAAATCGCAATTTTTATTAATTATGTCAAACATATAGCATCTTTTTTGCTCTTTACCTTTTGTTTAATAAATAGACTTTACAAATAAATCAAATTTGTTTTGCTTCTGTCTCTTTCTTTGCCTGAACTTGTGACGGATCTATCCGCGTTAATTTCCAAACTAATCATCTTGGGTAACTTTTGGGCCAGCATTTATTCTATTTCACAGCGTCTTCGGGAAAAACACGAGATAGTTATATGCTAATTAGTTCGACTATGTAAGTAAGAGTGAGAGAGAGAAGGAATTGCCAAACTAAATGTAAGTATCGTCTACGGATCACTTCAACGAGATTAGTGCGTATTTGATAGTATTTGATAGTATTATAGTAAAGCACTAGATTAATCATTAAAGGAATCAAAACAATTAGATTTAGTACCGACCTGAGGTTAGCAAGAGTTCGTCTCCTTGTCAATTCTAATAGCTGAGATTACTTAGACGGGAATATTAGATTTGAGTATCAGGATTAATCTAGGTATTAGAGAATCACTCCGAGGTTTCCACTTATAGATTGAACTTGTGCTTGTTAATTGTGTTTGTCTGTCTTCAATAAATAATTATTGTTATGGTTTTTGTTGGTGATGATATGTTTCCTCCTACACCAGGCGCGTCGGGCAATGTGAGCTCAGTCCAAGATAGGACTGGGGCACGACAAACTTCATTATCCTTAATTTATGGACATGAGTGTACTACTCCTACTTTAAAAGAATTAAATTTCTAACTGTAATACAGTAAAGTGTTTAAAATTTAAAATGCCCATGTTAATTAATTAAATTAAAAGTTAATTAATAAATAAAACTGTTAAATAAACTAACTAAACAACAAACAAATTATTTTAATGTAAGGGATGAATCTCTAGCACTACAATATCAAATTTTCAACATTTGGTATCACTCTTCTCTGTTTTAACCTTAAATCTCCTCTGTTAGTAGCGTCCAGGTTTATTTTTCTTTCTTTATTATTATTATTTATTTTTTTTTTTTGGAAATTGGCAACCGCGGTGAGACTTTTTCACACTTGGAAAAGCAATGAAAAACTTCCTCACGATATTCCATAAGTCGGAACAAATAACAGGTTTGACTTTTTAATCCAAAATTGCTGGCATCTGTTTCTAAACATTAAGATCTTCGTTAGTGCTTATTACGATCAGTTCCTACTGTAATATGACATTTTTTTTCAATATGATGACAGAAATTCATTGCCTGCTGTGGTATTGCCATAGTCAAAGCATTCTCAAACCTGGTTTCAAAATCTGAATAAAAAGGATTTAAATGTTGAACGTAGGTTAAACGTTCTGATAGATTGTCTGTGACAAATTTAGAAAATTCGGGACCTCCAGTATTATACCTCTTTAGCTTTAACTCAGTAAAGAAAAGCTGAAATGGTTCTTGTTTTGATAAAATTTATGCTGTCACCTTGTAAATGCAAATTAACCTCATTAAATTTAATAAGTAAATCTGTTAAAGGTAAAATTTGGTTTCCCTTTGATTACAAATTTTCTTTTAAAATTAAAGTCACGATCTAATTTAATGAGAGCTACTATCGTAGACCCCCACTTACACCTCATGGACCCATAACGTTTTAGAAATAACGATTTTTCACATTTTTTTTTTTTTTTTTTTTTTTTTTTTTGTAGAAACTGTTTTAGAAACCAAGTTTTCTTCGTAAAAACAAGACGGATGGATTTTCTTTTGAATAAAAGGTAAGAAAGTTATGATTGTTTTTTGTATGAATGAAGAATTGATAGAATCTTGGTATGGATGTCCGAAATTTGTGCAAAGAATTTGCATTTAATTTCTTATTTTTGATTTGATGTTTCTTATGTTGTCCGTTTTAGAAACCACGCGTTTCCGACGTTTTTCGTCTCTGGACGCCACTTTGAAAACCACGTTTTTCCCTCTTGTTTTTGTCTCTGACGCCATTTTGAATAACGAGGTTTTTTCCTTGGCGCCATTTGACGAAAAAATTTTGTCACCAAATACAGCAGTGTATTGTGCTAGGAAAATGTACCGATTTTTTTTTTTTTTTTTTTTTTTTTGTTAAACAGGGAGTGTCCATATTTGTCGGAAATTAAACATTTTGTGATAAATTATGACAAAACTCAGTTGTCATCCTTATGATTTGAATGGTAAAAGAAATTTCAGAGGTTTTTAATTCCATGAAAGTGCATAAAAAACTTAAGAAATGCTTTTTTTTTTTCAGAAATGTCATATCCATTTTTTGGATTCTGTCTTTCTGAGGAAGATGATTTTATTAAGGAAACCAATCATTACATTTTTTTGGTGTATGCTTGTAAATCTCTTTCGTGTAATTTAAGTATTCAAAAAATTCCAGTTTTCAATGTCCAAGAAAAACAATTTAATGCCCAAAGGAAAGATACCAAAATGTTCCTAAACTATATATTTTTTGAAAATTATTCCAAGGTATGTCAAAAAGTCTGTACCCGTGATAGAAGGCTATGGAATTTTCCATAGACAACCAACGGCCATGGAAAACTTTTTAAAGTTCGAATATCGAAATTCCCTGTAACAAACTGAGACCTGGAAACGAATTCTAGATACAAAATTATATTGAATCAATTAAAACAAGTATGCCCGATATGAATTTAAAAACAATTCAATTTCCAACAAAATATACAATTATGAATCACTTTGTTGGCACCAGTTGCTGAGAATTATTTGGAATAGATTTTTAACTCCGAACCAACTTTTTCAACCTTCTTGTAATCAGTTCGAAAAATATAGCAATCCCATATGGTTGGGATCCGTTTTGAATTTGTTAAATTTACAGCCCACTTAATTATTTTAGTCAACAACTTTATTCTACAAAAAAAAAGTAACATGAAGACACTTTGCAGTTTTTAGAACTTAATACCTGATGGAGCTAATTGCACAACTATGACAGTAAATGGTTTGAATTTTAAACTACTTAAACCGAACTGGAAACAGACAAAAATATTTATCAGTAAATAATGTCTTTAATAACCTGAAAAGTGTAGTTTTGCACCATTGTCAAAAGAGTAGACTCATTTCCGTAAGGTCGAATCGTATTAAAACATTATATTTTCTATATATATCTTTGCGTTTATTGAATCAATTACTAATAAACGGTATTAAAATTGCCTCCTTAAGTATCCTTGCATTTGATGCAATTTATATTTGAATGTTTTGGAAACAAATCTGAATGTAATATTTAAAAAATTCCAGAGTTAGTTTAGGTTGTGGCCATGTGACTCTCACATGCATTTGAAATTTAAGACGTTTAACATTTTACCAACCTCAGATCTTTCAGTTTGTAAACTTGAACATACAATTTTTGTTGTTTATAGTTATAGATTACACTTTTTGAAGAATAGGTAAATGTGTTCACATTTGTTCTCACTATACTATTCGGGAAGCATTTAAATTTAACACGGGAATGAAGACTTCTCCTAATCTCAAAATGTGTTAGAGGTTGCTTATTTGAAAATGAGCTTTTATCATTTAAATGAAGTATTTGTATGCAGTTATATAACTGCAGTATAATTTTATACAAATTAGACAATAAATCGTTTCATTCGATATTTCTTGACTGAAAATGGAATTATAAATGCTAATCAGGTTATTTATTTCAGAAATGGTGTTCACGGACGAGACTCATGCAAAAGACTCACCCGCATCCTTAGAGCTTGTGTCCACGTCCACTGCCTCTTCTGTTATGTCAGCCACGTCGAAGGGGGTGTCAGCGCACCTCCAACTCTTAGGCACTTCCTCCTCCGCGGTGCTGCTGCTGTCCCGAGTGTAGGGCAGCTCCACGGAGGTCGTCACTGTCGTGTCGGGGGGCAGGTAGAATGTCACCCCGGTGGGCTCGGGGGGCCACACACCCTGCGTCTAAGGATGATAATTATAGAAGTAAGCACAATCAGCAGTCATGATTTAATAAAAAGATGTGATAATCCCCCCCCCTATTAAATTATTTTAAGGGGACATCGAGACACAATATGCTTAGCTATCGAATTTTTGTTTGATTTCCTTAAACCTAAGGAATACATATTTTTTAATATGTACCAATATCATATAATTATGAATTTAAAAAAAATATTTGGAACTTTTTAAGTTTTTTTTTTCTCTGTGATTTAAAATTTTAAGAAAAATACTATTTTTATAAAACTTACACGCGAAATAAATATAAAATAAAGAATTCAGCCGATAGAATTTTGAAATGTACCATTAATAGATGAAAAAGTTATTATACAAGTCATCTATATATATTTTTAAAGTCAATTCCTACTTTGGCCGCCCATCCGGTATAGTGGTCAGTGAAGCTGACTGGGTTCGAATCCCGGAGAAGGCATGGATGTTTGTGTTGTAATCCTTTCTTCTGTCTGTGTTGTATGCCCCCCCGTGTTATACATTGCGTGGTGCACGGGGTTTATAAATGTTAAAACAAAAAAAATTCCTACTTTGTTAGAAAAACGTACTGGCGCCATCTGTTTCAGATCTTTGTAACTTATACAGAAATAACACAGAATAAATTAAAAAATAAAAATTAATTAATGAATTAATATTTTAAAAAGATGTATTAACATCAAGTGTCATCCACTACAAATTTTTAAAAATGTATTTGATCTTGAATAGATAAATAGAAAGTATTTTATTAACGATTGAAAATTTGAACAAGATATATATATATATATATTGTTACGTAGATCGGGGTTCGAGGATTTTATGCAAAAGCAGTCGTAAGCAACAAGACAGTTCTTTGCGAGCGATGAGTATTTATTGTCGTAAATCAATCCTTAAAAATACAGGATTCAACAGCAAAGATCACACAGAAGGATAACAGAAACAGAAGGAAGTCAGAACAGAAGGATTTCACACCTTCAACAGCCCTCAAACACAATAAGCAGTGTCTAAAATACACGTATGTAAATGACTATTCACAAGCACAGCCGAGCTGATCAAGTTCAAGGCAAGTCTACTAATCGCTAATCAAAACAATGCTCACTACTCGCTGGTTGAAATCAGACTCGCTACTCGCTGGCTGAAACCAGACTGCCTACTCGCTTGTTGAAACCAGACTGACTCTTGCGGCGAGTATCACTCTATTTATAACCGGGGCCGAAGGTTCCGGAAAGATTCGCTCGCGACATAGATCGTGAAATTAGTGGATTTATCTACTAATTTCTAGAAGAATCCAGAGGGTCCCGAACTCGCCAAAGTCGCCAAATTGGTCGCCAAAAATTATGCCAACTTGGCTCTATCGCCAATATTTCGCCAAGTACCCATTGAATCGCCCTTATAACGTAAGAGACGGCGTTGCTTGTGAATATTACAACTTTAACATGAAATAAATATAGCATAGAGTAATATAAATGCATTGCACATCCAAATACAAATTATTTACATTATTGTATACAAAATTCGTAACAATATATATAGGGGAGAGAGCGACCTATAATAGAAGGCATTGAAAAAACAATCCAAATACTTTTTACTTGTCAATTTGTTTGATAAATTATTGAATTAATTAAAAATTAAGATTTGATTTCTTTAGTTATAACATTAAAAATACATTTCAATTTTACTGCTGCTGTAAAGCACTTATACATTAGAAGCTACAGCACTTATACTGCTGTAGCTTCTAAATAAAATTTGAATTTCCAACTGCATTTTAAATTAAAAATAACAATAATCTTGAGAAAAATTTAGATAGTTGTTAAAAAAAACATTGAGAAAAGTATTAAGATCTCTCTACACAAAAAATTATTTAGATGCTTGAAAAATAATCTGATTCAAATTATTGTTGTTTGCTAATGATATTTAACTGCTTGTATTTTAATCAAAACATGTTTTCCATAAATTTTTGTTTTTGTTCCATGTATGTTTAAAAAATTTAACAAATTTTATATTTCATAAAACTATGTACGAAGAAATAAAAATTAAGATCTCAGTAATTGTTAATTTTTAAATAAGAGTCATTCATGAGCAAATTAAGGCTATTACTTTTAATTTTAATTTCTTTCTCTATATGCTTACAAGAATTCCACTCCTAACATAGTCTGATTTATGTCACTCAATAAATGTATCAATATCCAGAAAACGATATTCCATTTAATTGTCATATTATTTATTTCAACAAAATTCGGTTGAATGAATTCAGTTTTGACAGTAAAATCGACAGATGTTAATATAAACACATAAAACTTAGTTTCTTTTTACAATTCGTTAAATAACAAGAAAAATTAGAATAAAGTTTAAAATAATTATACAATAAAAGAATTTCTGCCCTTTAAAATGAACCTATTTTAAACACGAAAGGAAACCAAGAAGGAAGTTTTATTGATGTCCACTAGAGACAGAAATATATTATTTGAACGCTAAAGACACATAGAAACAAACAGGTATTGAAACTTAAGAATATGGGTAGTGCAGTATTATAAACAATGCTGACTTAGGACAGCTTTTAATAATTTATGTAAAAGTAGGGTTTAACCAGTTTTGCGGCCAACCAACTTTCCACCTTCTGTATATAATACTGAAAATAATGGATACATACTGTCTAACCTCTATTTAACGAAGTAGCTAAATCCCGAAAAAAGCTCGGAATATGGAAAATTCGTTAAATAGAGATTTATCCTTTAATATACTTTAGAGACCACGTAAAACACATTCTTAATTCATAAACACTATATATTATTTATAAAAAGCAATTATTCATAATTTTTAAAATTAATATCCCTATTCATATACCATTAAAAAGATATCTGCAAGGAGAACAAGGGGGGAAAAACATTGTCCCGAAATACACTGTATTTTCAACTTAAAAAAAAATTATATTAAAATAAATGAATTTTTTTAACGACATTTTCTAATTTTAAACCTACCAGTAATTTTAACACACATTTTTTTTATAACCAATAATTTTAAGAATACACTACCCCATGCGTCCTTAAATTTAATTACTGATAAAATCTATTAGCTTTACTTTAGTATTTTGTTTGAAAAATTATAGAAATTTCATTGCTCTAAATGAGTTAGGCACCTGGTAAAACCAGTTCAACGCCATTGATCACCATAAAATGTACTAAAAGAGAGAATAATGTTTTTAAAAAAGTTCTTAAATATTTTGTAAAATAGGGGGGGGGGAGTTCCAAATGACAGAGAAAGAGTTCTCGAGAAAAACATGGTAGTCACATAGATACCGTAAAATCTTAATAGTTTGGTTCTATTTCCATTATTATTTTAATTCTTAATTACGTAAAAATTACAATAGATAGGAAAAATGTTTATTTTTTGAAGTTTTACTTTAATTCAATGCACATTATAAGATAACTTTATTGTTATTATGAGTGTAACATATTTTACAAAATTAAGTTCAAATATTGATGGAAGTGGAATTTAAAAGTGGTCTCTCTCAGGTATAATTTACTGGTAACTAAAACATTAGCCCTTGGTGCAAAAAAGAAAAAATCTTCCGAAACCAAAGATATTAACGAAATTTATTCTGCTTTTCAATTCCTACTATTAGCTCACACTCTCCTTATATATATATATATATATATATATATATATTACAAAAATATACTAAAAATAGTTATAAACCTAAGATAACTATCGTCATAATAGGAAAGATTTAGCCACAGAAATACTAAAAGCAAACTCCCAGCCTTAGGAACTAGGAATGCAGGTTTAAACAAAGTTTTCTGGCCAGCCAACCTTCACCTGAATTTGCCAGTATTCTGGGCCATAGGGAAAGCAATAAATTTCTAGAGAAGTTTAACTATATTATAGATAAAACCATAATCTATTAATGTAATACTATAATGTTATAGCTTTTAATAATTACTAAAATATTTAAAATATATATATATATATATATATATATATATTACAAAAAATAGTTATATACCTAATATATATATATATCTTGTCAAATTTTCAATCGTTAATAAAATACTTCAACTGTTTTAATTCAAATACAATTTTTTAAACTTGTAGTGTGAATGAAAATGTTAATAGTTTTTCAAATATGAATTCATTAATTTAATTTAATTAATGAGATCCGAAGGTCGTGGGTTCGAATCCCACATGGGATGGCCTAATTTCTGCGAATGTTATTTCTTTTTAATATACTATTTTATTAGAATAATTAAGTTTAATCAATGAATAAATAGTAACAAACAAACATAATTGTCCAACACCCCATATAGAATGGAATATGGAAAATTGCAAGGAAAATCGCTTTGTATTTTGTCACTTAATATTATGGTTCTGTCATATGTATATGTGCATATTTATATTAATTGTAACTATTTAATAAAAAGAGACAAAAATAAAAAAATTTATTTGTTGACCTAAGTAGAAATTGACTTAATTTTTTTTTATGTATATCACTTGTTTAAACATAAATTGAGAGTCATTCATTATATCTATTTCTATTTTGGAAAGGAATGGAAATTTGTGTCTATCTATACGTAGAAAAACAAAAATGTTTTAGTACAGGTGAAATATTATCATCTGATAACAAAACCTTAGTATTTTACTCCTCACCTGCTTCTCCTTAGCCTCCTCCTTATCCCTCTTCTCCTTCGAGACATTGTTGGGATTAGACCTCCACTTGTGATGTTCGGAAAGGGTGGCCGTAGGGGCGTAGGGATCGGACGCACCTTCCGAATAGGCCATGTCCCCTAGTAGATCAGGCGAGGGCATCTCAGGGATCAAGGTGTCTTCGCTGCCCTGTTGCTTAGATGAGCTCATGCCCAGGATATTCTGTAAAACAAACGAAAGTTTTTGTTTATTTCTGCAGTTCTTGACAATACCTCTAATTAGAGGCTTTTTTTCATTTCGTACATAAGGCGATTTTATTTTATTTAGGCAATCTATGACAGACTAGATTTTGGGCACCAAAATTCAGAAGTTTCTCTCACACTCACTCTCTCTCGTTTTTTTTTCTCTCTCTTTTTCTTTTCTGGTGTGATTTATACAGAAAGTAGAACTTTGTCAACAAGAAAAGCAAAGAATAATTTAAAAATTCAAATGAAAAGGTATTAGAGAAGGAGCAGTAATTATACAACAAAGGTTAAACCGTAAAGTAATCTAAATTCGAAAAAATAAAACCTGAGCTGTAACTGTTAAAATTTTTCCTGGTTAGAAAAAAAAAATATGTTTTCGAACAAGAATCAATACGCTAACCATTAAATTATAAAATTATGTCCAATTTTTTAATTCAATAGAGGCGTAAATTAAGTGAATTACTTAAAATATCGTTCATTATTTTGTTCAAAAATATAACATAGCTTAAGTATTTGAATTCAAGCAAAATTAGAATTACAGTTACATTAATCGATTACGAAAAAAATTAATATACAATTTGACTTTCGAATATTATAAATGTTGTTATCTATTTTATTATCATTATTGAAGTCAGTGATTAAACTAGTTTCAGAAATAGGCATCTTCAAAAGAACATTTACATTTCGAAACAACATTGTATAAAATAACTTAAAAAAACATTCGCATTTCTATTTAAAAATCTTTCAAAAATTTACCATTTTTTCAATAGTTGTAAAATGATCCAAAAAGCTAGAATCCATGAATTACCAAATCTCATACAAAATTAATACACTGGAAAACTGGTTACGAAATTAAAAGAATTAATTGCTTCAAATTTCCAACAGTAACTTTTTTTACAGTATATTAGAATGAATTTAATTTAAAGTAATAACAATTATTTTTTCTTTTATCCGCATATTTATTCTTAATTAACAAACATCAAATTCTGAAATCAATCTAAGCCGCAGACGATTTCGAATATTAGCTTCGCAATGTTGCCAATTTTCAAAATGCACGTTTGAATTATTTATAGTAATAAAATCAATGAATATTTCTAAAACAACGTGAATTTATAAACAAATATATATTATTTTTAAAGCAAAATAAATAAATAAATAATTTTGAATTTCCAATCTTGTTTTATAACTAATTTCTGATTTTATATTGACATTATTGCAAAAGTAGTGGATCATTTACATTACTACTATACATACCAAATTCCTTTTTTATTGTTTTGTATTGACGTAAATATTGCTTTTTAAAATTCAAAGAATCTGGCAATGTAAGAAAAAAGTTACTTCGTACATTTGATAGAATATAGCATTTGCCGTGAATAAGAATACATGGTTCAATATTCGTTGCTAGAAATCGTGTTCGTTCACATCTATTATAACTTTTCTTTTATAACTATCTTTTAAAAATCATGTAAGATAATTTTTTTTTGTTGTTGTGAATTTTAAAATTCTCTTAAATCATTATAAGACAAGTAATTGTATATTGATTAAATTCTTTCGACGTTTTTTCTAATAATAATAAATGCAATACAATTATATTAAGTCAAAAAAATATTATATGTACCTTAACTGTAGTAAAAATCAAGCATTGTCATCTTTTAAAATGTTTTATGCATGTTATTTTTGTGACATACTATTAATTTTTAAATATATTAGAGGGTTTTACGATACAAATAGTTATCAAACTATAACGGAAAGTTTTAACTGTACGTTTTTATGTCATTTACTATATGGATTATAATCAAAATAATTTTCTGTAAATTTCGCCTGTCCTGTAAAGAAACTTACAAAAATAATGGTAGATTTTAAGACCTGTCTGGGATCCGTCTGGTCCATTAGAGACCAGCAATACTTATATCAATAAATCCAATTGAATTATAATGTTATAATGTTTTTTAAACAACACGAAAGCACTTATGTTGCTATTTTTGCACATCTGATATGAATTTGCGACGAAAGTGCACTATTGAGCTTGCATGGAAAGCAACCATCTTTATCATGGGGAACAAGATTATCTTCAAGTATGCAGAAAATAGTAATACCTAGAATTACCATCCACAACACACATTCAAGGCTGAATTTATGTTAGTGCAAATGTTAGGTTAATTATTGTTTCGAATTTTAATTTTGCTTTCGTAATGAATTTATTCTTTTTTATTATGATAATCAATTTTTGATATGCAATATCTAACCTGATAAGCATAAAAATAAATATTCAGAGTATTTTCAAAAAGAAATTAAGGAAATTAAGTTTAAAAATATTTTTTTGTGCTGTTCATACTAAAATAATGGAAAAATTCTGTTGGAAATATAGTAGACTTTTTAATACTTTAAAAATTCTGTTGGAAATGTAACGTTTCAGAGGAAAACACTAAGAAAACATTGGAAGAGCTCATCTGAAATAACTTTTGCATTTCAAAATTCCGAATTTCTGTCTATATTTGAACATAAAAGAAGGCTTGTTCTTCGTTTTTACGTCTGAGTGCCAGTTTTAAGCACAAAATGCGGTAAAAGTTAACTGTAATAGAACAAGGAGAGGTTAGAGTTTCGGGGTGAGACTTCTTATTTACTGACGGATTCTTTCCAGAACAGGTAAAAGCAATAACATTATTTTGGATTCTTTAGGGGGGGGAGGGGAATTGAAATGTGAAGGAAAAATATCTGGAAGGTGTCTTAAACAAATTGAGTAATTGCTTGTAAGGAAAGTACAAGTTATTTTTACGTGATTCGTATTTGTTTTTGTATTACTTATAAGACAGGTTGCAAACAGTTGAAAATTATTCTCACTTAAGGACTATAGGACTGTTGTATTTTACTGGTTGAATTTTCATAAAAAAAATAAATTAATTAATAAATAAAATTTATGGAATAAAATTTTTCAAGAAAAAAGGAAAAACACAGAATTTTTTGACAAGAATAATATTACTTGTATTAGCTTTAAAATTTTTTATTTGTATTACTCGAGCAAAATAGACTGCGATTAATTCTGAAATAAATTTTTTTTTGTTCTTATCTTCTTAAAAAAAATTTTTTTTATGTATATTTTCAATGATACTGAATTGACTATTCAACTGTAATTTCTACACATAGACGGTAATTAGATACAAAGAATGAAATATCTGGAGCTGTTATCGATGGTCCTCATAATTTTGAATCTCGGTCAAGTGACGTGGATGATACCTAAACTGACATCTACCTCTCCAATCTTCCACTCCACACCAACGTAAAAACTTTGAAACACGACAGATTTAACATGCATGGCGAGTCTTCAGTGAGCCAAGACTCGAACTCACTATGCGATAGAAATAACATCCGCTATAGATTCAAAAAGAATCCATGTAGTGTATTTGTGAAACATTTTTTTACGGAGTATGTAAGCAATACCACAGTTAGTACGGGCTTTCAAACAAATCATCATAAATACCATTTTCAGTGGTTTCAGTTACCGAAAATGACTCCAATTTTAGATCAGTGTGTTGTGTTCGATATAAGGGTGCGAGGAAGAAGATGTACCTGAATGATATTGGCTTCCAGGTCGTCGTCGCACAGTTCTTCGACGTCAGAACAGAATTGGTTGTCGTCCTCTTTCTCCAAAGTCATGCTGCCAGTGCGTTCGCTCTGGGTCAGATCCTCAATGATGCCCTGTGGAAGATAACAGAATAAAGATGCAGTCAAGGAAACGACATTCAATGACAAAAATTAAATAAAATGTACACATAATTATTTCACAACAGAGTAGAAGTGCATAATGACACATAAAACAACTATCGTGGTCATACGCCCCGTTCAGAACAAGACTGTCAAATTAGGTAGCAATGTCTCTAAACACAATTTAGGATGCTGGAATGATCCTTTTTCCGAAAGGAAGAAATTTGCTGTAACAATATTCAAAAGAGAAACAAAATTTTTTTAAAAAAATTCGATGGCCGTGTCTAGTAGAGTGGTAATGACAGAATGCAGATATGTTCTATACTTCTCTTACACATGCATATAGGTCAGAAACCCTCTAGAAACTTAATTGTAAATACGCGTGCAGCTTACGATTATTGCTTTTGTAATTGTTTTATCTATTTGTGTTGTAATCGATTTAAATTTCTTGTACGTAAATCCGTCATTTTGACAAGGTTTTAGTGCAATTGCTTTTTAATAAAATTTTTTATTAAAGTATCCATTCATAAAGCAAAGAAGGGCATCATTGGACTATCAGATGTGCAGTGATGATCACACTGCATTCAGTACACCCTATGGAAGTGTTAACAATAACGAGAAACATCTAAATTGCAAAAGTATAAAAACTCTAATCTTGCTGCTCTTGATTTGAATATCTTAATTATTTTTTTTTTTTTTTAAGAAAAGGTATTCTCCACAACTTTGACAGATTTAGAAGTTCTTGAAATCAAAGGCGTTTAGGTTCATTATGCGGGCAAGAGAACCGCCTTTTTCGCTCAACTGATTACGCTTCCAAACTAATTCGAACATGCTTTGAACAGAAATTTAAATATGCTCACACAAAAACATAAGCTAATGCCGGCTAATCAGCGGGAACAATATTGGGCGATTTAAAAGATTTCATCTCAAAAACGAATGCAACCATTTTACTAAATTTATTTATGCTTCAAAATCACTGTTCCAAGCAAACATTTTGCTTAAATTTGTTTTATTTACCAGATGTCCCCCCCCCCCCCCCCGAAGAGACACAAGTCAAACTTTTTAGAATTTCAAAATCAACTGAGTGAAACGTCAGATGTTATCAACTATTTAATAGTGTCCTGACAAAAAAAAAATATTTCCCTTCATTTTGTGGATGCAATATTAATTGCGATTTTGACGAACTGAAAGACGAGAGCCATCCTCAATGTTTATGCAAAATTATATTTATATCTCAGAAGAATAGGAATTGGATGCTGAGCTCTCACAAACAGATGTACAATAAAAATTTATAGGGAATAGTATATAATTAAGTGGCTTCTTTTACTCATTATTGCCTGCTTTTGAACTTAATTTTATGAAACTTAAATTTAATTTCTATACTTAGTAATTAAAAACTAATGCTTAAATTTAGTAAACTTAATGTGTGTGTGTAAAGAGAGAGAGAGAACTAGATCCAGAAGAAGAAAAAAAGGACTGGAACACTGGTTAGACCTAAGAGGTAGTGCCATCTATGAGCAAACTATTGAAAGAAAAGCTTCAATAAAAGTTATAATTTAATACTATTTGACCTGGAAAAGAATCTTTTTTCCTCACTTCACATAAAGGCAGTGACGTAACGTACACCCCCGTATCGCGGTAGGGGGACCAAGACTCTAGGGGACCCAAAACTTGATTATATGGTTTTGCAATCCTTCGTAAGATCTGGTTTGGGACCCAAAACCTAACTTTGCAGGAGGACCCTAATGTTCTCCGTTACGCCACTGCATAAAGATGCACGTAAGACTTTTTCTTGAGGGGAAGGGTTTATATTGAAAAAAAAAACATAGATGAAAGTGTTCGTGTCTAATTTTTATGTCAAAAATTAAAAACCTGTTGGTGCGTAGAAGGAAATAAGTCTCCTTCCCCCTGCCACTGACAACGAAAAATACATAAATTTTCACTTCTATAAAATAAGCGAAAAATATTTGGAGCAGTTAAAAGTTTCGTCAATAACCGCACGTGTTCGATTCCTTCAAGAGGATTGGGTATTAAAAAATCTATGCTTGCGAAAGTGTTTGGGTTCTTATAATTTTACTAGTAATTTCTTTCCATTTTTTACGACAATGTGTGTGTATGTGTGTGAGTATTGTGGTAAACCCGACCATGGTTCCCTTACGGAATATGGCAACCCCTGAGAATAGTTTTGAGAATCTGGCCTGGCGGACGCAGAGCGATGTAAACACACGAAACCGATGTGTGGCGAGCACCGCAATAAATTAATATAGTATGAGAAATGTTGCCTCTTTTCACCATAGTGGTGACCCGGTATATTCACGCAAAACCTTTACCTTGTGAATAGTAGTTCACAAAATCGATGATAAAAAAAAAAAAAAAACATCGTCATTCAACTAAATTTAGTATAAGGACTCAATTCCTTTGTCTATGGATCCGAACATCCTTGGTTTCGATTTCGGGTGTGGCTCTCATCTTCAACTGCAAATGTATCACAGATAAGTGGATTTTTTTTTCTCTGTTTCATTTTTCTGTGCTTTTAATTTAACTTGAATTGTTTTATCAATTTAATATTTTATTTTATTTTTTTTTCATATTTAATGCTAAAATTACTTGATTGCATGTAATAATTTCGGATGAAATAAAATTCTTGTGATACAAGTTTTAAAAAAAAATATCATGTGTACTATCGATGAAAATGCCAAATTCTAATTAAATATATTACTGGTTATTATAGCGTTTTTTATTATTGAATGCATGTCTATTTTATTGTTTATTTAGTAATTTTGTTCTAAAACCTTGCACAATGTCGGAAGTAAATGCTGTAAAAATACCAGTATATAATAGATCCGATCCCACCTTGTGGTTTGTTATGTGTGAGAGTACATTCGCTTTAGCAACCCCAAAACCAATAACTGAGTCTTTAACTAAGTACAATTACATTAGTAGCTCATCTCCCTCCCGACACCGCGTCTTTAGTTCGCGATGTCCTCATGCACCCAGATGCCACTGATCCCTACGCGCAAATAAAAAACGAACTCATAAATCGTTCAGGGGAATCGTCCCAGCAGGAGATTCGGAAACTTCTTTCGGGGGAAGAATTAGGCTCTCGAAAACCTTCCGAACTACTGCGTAACATGAAACGGCGCGCAGAATCTTTGAATGTTGATGATAAACTGATGACGGAGTTATTTCTGCAGCGTTTGCCGTCTTCGGTTCAAACAATTTTAGCTGCTGTTTCTGACCTTACGTTAGACAAAGCCGCCGACATTGCGGACAGAATTTTCGAAGTCTCGCCATCTCCTATTGAAACTTTTTCTGTTTCAAAAGAGCAATCATTAGAATCTAAACTGTTTCGTGAAATTGAAAAATTAAATCAAAGAATTGATCGTCTTTCAATCTCTCGTGGTCGCTCTCCATACCGTCGGAACAGAAATTCCCATGAAAGAAGCATTTCGAATAAGCGTGATTTTTCGATTTGCTGGTTTCACAGGCGTTTCGGAAAAAATGTAGAGATGAAAAATGCATTAAACCATGCACATGGCAGGGAAACGAAGCCAGCAAAGAATAATGGCGACTTATTCTTTGCCCAAGGAATCACATCGCCTGTTCATTCGAGACCGGACAACAAATATCTCCTTTCTGGTCGACACCGGTTCTGACGTGTCTTTAATTCCTGCTAATGCCTATCAAAAAAGAAATGCTTCACAACAAACCCTTTTTGCCGCGAATTCATCCTCAATTAATGTATATGGACAGAAAACATTAACCTTAAATTTTAATTTACGAAGAGATTTTATGTGGACTTTTCTGATTGCAGATGTAAGTACACCAATTCTTGGTGCAGATTTCCTCCATTATTTTGAATTGGTGCCAGATCTCAGACACAAATGTCTTAGAGATACTAAAACAAAATTACAATCAGTAGGCCATTTAAAACATGCTAATCTCCACTCTGTTCAAATTTCTATTTCTAAAGATACAATTTATCATAAACTTTTGAAAGAATTTCCCTCTATCACAAAATTGCCTAATCCAAATCAACCAGTGAAACATAACACTGTTCACCATATAATAACAAAAGGTCCTCCTGTGGTAGCAAAACCCCGAAGGTTGGCACCAGATCGCCTAAAAATTGCAAAAACAGAATTTCAAAACATGATGCATCTGGGACATTTACGACCTTCGAAAAGTAACTACGCTTCCCCACTTCATATGGTTCCTAAGAAAGGTACTTTAGATTGGAGACCTGTTGGCGATTATAGAGCGTTAAATTCTCAAACATTAAAAGATAAATACCCCATTCCTTGTATTGCTGATTTTACAGCTGAATTACATGGCTCAAAAGTTTTTAGTCGAATTGATCTAATAAAAGCCTATCATCAAATTCCTATTCAACCAGATGATATACAGAAAACGGCAATTTGCACTCCGTTTGGTTTATTTGAAAGTACACGAATGCAATTCGGATTGTGTAACGCATCCGCAACGTTTCAACGTTTTATAGATGAAGTCACTCGTGGCTTACCTGGAATTTACGCTTTTGTCGATGACATTTTAATTGCATCTAAAAATCCCCAGGAACATCAACAACATTTAAAAAACCTATTTTCAAAATTAGATGAATATGGTCTATGCATTAATGTATCTAAATGCATATTTGGTGCATCATCAATAGACTTTTTAGGCTTTAATCTGTCAGAAAATGGAATTAAACCTCTACCTGATAAAGTAAAATGTATTCTAGATTTTCCTAAACCAAACACATTAACACAATTGCGTAGATTTTTGGGCATGTTTAACTTTTATAGATGCTTTATACCAAAAGCCGCATATATACTTGCTCCCATTGTTCAGTTTCTAGAAGGACATACAAATCAAAAGAAATCTCATTCTAGTGTTCGCAAATCATCCGAACCATTAAAATGGAATGAAAACGCAGAACAAGCTTTTCTTGCAGCGAAAAACGCTATGGCAGAAGCTACCCTTTTAAGACATCCTATTCCAGGGGCTCAATTGAGCCTATGGGTGGACGCTTCAGATATTGCTATTGGAGGCACTTTATCCCAATTATCACAAGGGAAATGGGAACCAATAGCCTTTTTCTCCATGAAACTTAACAAAAGTCAGCAAAAGTGGTCGACTTATGACAGGGAACTATTTTCAATTCATTCGGCTATAAGAAAATTCAAGCATATGTTAGAAGGCAGAAACTTCACAATATACACTGACCAAAAGCCCCTAATTTATGCTTTTAAACAAAACCCAAATAAATGTTCTCCTCGACAACTACGCCACTTAGATTTAATTTCCCAATATTCTACCGACATTCGGCATGTGCAAGGTTCAGAGAACATAGTTGCTGATGCTCTTTCCAGAATCGAAATTGATTCCATTACTAATTCTCCAAATTTAAATTTTAAAGAATTTGCATTAGCACAGAAAAATGATCCAGAAGTTCAAAAAATTCTGCAGAATAATGAATCATCTCTTAAATTAGAGCTAAAACCATGCCAAACCTCAGATTGCTATTTGCTTTGCGATATTTCAACAGGAGTTCCACGTCCTTTCGTCCCTGCATCGTTTCGAAGAACAATATTCAACCATCTTCATAATCTTGCACATCCAGGGATAGTAGCTTCTACAAAACTCATCTGCTCTCGCTACGCGTGGCCTGGCATGAAAAGCCAAATAAAGCAATGGGTCCGGTGTTGTGAATCGTGTCAAAAGTCGAAAATCCAAAGGCACAATAAAACACCTCTAGGAACGTTCTCTCTTCCTGACGCTAGATTCACTCACATTCACATGGATATTGTAGGTCCCTTGCCACCATCTGAAGATCATCGTTATCTTCTTACGATAATCGACCGCTTCTCCAGATGGCCAGAAGCAATCCCCATTCCAGACATGCAAGCAAAAACCATTTGCCGTGCAATTTTTGACACTTGGATCTCTCGTTTTGGTTGCCCATCTATAATCACCTCTGATCAAGGAACCCAGATGCGTTCATCAATGTATGCTGAATTTACTCGCATGCTGGGAACACAAAAGATCAAAACTACAACATATCATCCAATTTCAAATGGAATAGTGGAACGGTTCCATCGACATTTGAAATCAGCCATTAAAGCCCATGAGAATGACAGATGGTCCGAAATAGTCCCCATCATTCTTCTCGGCATTAGAACAGCAGTTAAAGAAGATCTGCAATCTTCTTGTGCTGAAATTGTTTATGGAACAAACCTACGTCTTCCTAGTGACATGATAGATATATCAAACATTCCTTTTTGTGATAATAATTTCATCACTAATCTTCGTCACAGAATGCAACAACTGAATCCTGTTGCAACATCTGCTCACTGCACTGATCGATTCTACATTCATCCTTCACTAAAATCATCATCTCATATCTTTTTGAGAATCGATCGTGTGCAACCACCTTTATGTCAACCGTATACTGGACCACATAAAGTTCTGTCCAGAACAGACAAAACTATCACCATTGACGTTAATGGTCGAAAAACTAAAGTTTCTCTAGATCGCGTCAAACCCGCACATCTTCTCTCAGAAACTGTGTGTGAAACTCCACCTTCAGAGTGAGCAAAAGTGTAAAAGATGATAAAATATCTACTAACAAAAAACCAATATATACCACAAAATCAGGAAGACATGTACATTTTCCAAAAAAACTAGCCACTTATGTTACATAATTTTTTTCTCCTTCTAGAAGAACTTTCAGTTGGAAATTTTTTTGTATTATATTTGTATATATCTTATTTACATGTTCTATTTTTTCTGTATATATATTATATTCAAATTGTTAATGTATTTCTACCAGTACGGATTCTCAAAAAAAAAAAAGGGGGGGGGAAGAAAGAAAATAATGTTTATAAAATTTTAAAAACTATGTCGTTCCCTTGGGCTGTTACCCTCAGTCACTGGGGGGATACTCTGTGGTAAACCCGACCATGGGTCCCTTACGGAATATGGCAACCCCTGAGAATAGTTTTGAGAATCTGGCCTGGCGGACGCAGAGCGATGTAAACACACGAAACCGATGTGTGGCGAGCACCGCAATAAATTAATATAGTATGAGAAATGTTGCCTCTTTTCACCATAGTATGTATATATATACATATATGCATACGTTCACATAACATTTTGTTATTAAAAGAAAATCATTTGCTTTAAAAATGTCTTTTTTAAAAAAAAAATCACGAAAATTTTATTACAGTACACTCAGATACTGCCGATGATAGTAAATTGCAAATTTTAGAGTATTTATAGTATACAGTAGTGATTTTTTTGAATTTTTATGTGAAACTTGACTTAACGGGAAAAATTTCTCAGGGCATACGTATACTTTCAGAACGTGAGGGCCAGAGGAAGTGCTTCTTATCCCTTTCGCCAGACCTCAACGAGTTAAGAAAAATCGTTCCTCAGAAAAATGTAAGATCACAAAAATTAAGTATTCTTAGGGTTCACTTTTGCTCTTTTCTTAAATTAATAAAATAATGAAGAGATATGCATTTTCTTGACTAAACAAATACTATTACCTAAAAATTAGTAGATGACAGTGCCGGTTTATCCATTGGGCGCTGGGACGGGCGCCCAAGGGCCTGGGGCTAGAAGGGGCCCGGATAAGCTGGACTTAACCAGATTTTCTAAACATAAATTTCGATCCTCCAGCGCCAAGGGGGCCTGTAGATCTTCAGCGCCCAGGTCCCGAAATGACCTTAAATAGGCACTGGTAGTTGATTCATTTTGAAGGGGAAAAATAAATAGCGATATATACAGTAACTTTTTCCTATTAAATTTTAATTGATGTGCGTCATCGTTATGGGTATTAAACCTCATTTCATAATTTCTCTCTCTCTCTTTTAGGATTTTTTTTTTTTTTTACTGAATCATTTTTACGGCAATATCCTTTTGAAATTGGCGTCTATAGTCTAATTACCCGAGTATTTTTTCCCCCCTGATGTAGGAGGTATATCACGTTTTTTTTCTTTCTTTTCTAGCACCTCATGCACCCCTGAAGATACGACTTCTACAGTTGTTTCAGAAGATTGCTCTTTGATAGTATTTACGATTTGATATTTAAATAAATAATTATTAAGCGAGGAACATACACAAAGCATTCTTCAAATAGGGTTGTGAAATATAGGTCGTGAATAGGGTCGTGCTTGATATACGAACACAGCAAATCATTCAACAAGGGGGGGATTCCAAGCCATTTTCAATTAAATCGAATATCAATTCATCTCATTAATGAGATAATACGTCTTGTTAAAAATTAAAAATAAGGAAATAAAACAAACGAAATTGTAAAAATATAATTGCCGTTTTGAATTTTAATAGTCATACAATATCACATATGAATATCTAATTTTCTAAAATGTAAGCACTGTAACGAAGGTGAAGGAATTACAACGTTATTTTATTTTGATGATGGAAATACATTTCGCGGCAATAAATAACGATTACACGAAGACATTAATTCATTGATTATAAATTTAACTCAGAGTAGTGTAGGAGATTCTTTCAAGATCTGGCAATCTCTAATAATTGAGTGTTTATTAACTTAGCTCTATAAAGCGACACGAGGGCTATTGCCGACGGACTTCATATTTAGAACTTATGTTAAATGACGATACCAGAGTTGGCCCCCCCCCCACCCTCCATAATTCCACACCATACCAATGAAATGACGAGCCATGACAGATTTAATGTGCCCCAGCTCCTCAAGACTGCGGGTCTTTCGGAGGTACCAGGGCTCGAACTCGTGACATCCCAGCCTAGAAATAGCCTTAGTGACCACCAGGCTACCGTGGCTCTACCTGGCATTGTAAACATGATTCATTGTTACAAAAATTGATCCAGAGAAATATATGTGGTTGTCTAGAAAAATTTAACGAGAAGAGTCATTACTAAAAATATTTCGAAGTGGACCGGTATAGAATATACTCATATACGAAATTTGGGTCCATTATAATAATCCATGCTTAAATTAATCAATTGCTTGACATTATAATAAAACGATGCATCTGATGAATAGATGCATAATGTTTTACTATAAACAAATAATCAAACTGTAATTAAATCACAGATAATGATAAGGCAGGATCATTCTTAATGAAGATCATTTTTTTGTTGCTGGATCAATAAATTTGCAAAACTCTGTAGCTTCAATTTTCGAAAACTGCACTTTTCCATTTCACCGGGTGGCCGCGGTAGCCTAGTGGTCAAGGTAACGGATTCATGGCCGGCGTGTCATGAATTCGAACCTAGTACCGCTGAAGACCCACCGCGCAGAGGGGCTGATGTACGTAAAATGTGTCGCGGCTCAAACGTCCTCCCGTTGGTATGGTGTGGAAGTTAGGAGAGAGGGGGTGCCAGCTCAGGTCTCGTCCTCTTCACTTGACCATAGTTCAAAATCACGAGATCCGTTGCCAAAAGCTCTCGAGTAGTTGAAAGGTACGACGTTAAAATTCATCGACTCACTACCTCGCCCATTTCATTGAGGCAAATCTCGCCAAGTTGGCGTAATTGGCGACAACACATTATCTCCCCATGTAAAAATGTAACTTCTCATAGTTTTTCATATATTTTTGATGCATTATTAAAAAGATGTTACTGATAAGAAATGACAGAGACTTGTTTTGAAAATAAATAGGCAACAAGTTACCAGCAGGAATATTCCGTTCGGCGTCGGTTGTATCATTTTTGGCAACTTCATCGCTTGCGCCAGCGAAACAAAAAAGTACCACGTAACCTTATCTACTCTTTCATATTTGCAGTGTATAACCAAACTTAATTTTTAAGAACTTAATTCATGAATGACGGAAATTTCTCTCGAAGTCACCAGGATTTAAACAATAATTTGGTATAATTAGAAACAACAAAAAAAGTACTGTTCTAATGTACAAAAATATCAGTGAAACTTTAAAAGAATACTGCTTTAATGCTTAGTTAATGGTTATAAATTTAAATATAAATAACTGATGCATAATTTGCAATTAAAATCATACAGTTACACAATTATATTAACTATTTTATTATGAAATATGTCATTAAATAACTTATACTTGTTTTTTAATTAAAATTTGATATGCATTGAAATAATTTTTCCTATTAAATTATTGCTTTTAGTAAAATAACTTAATCAAAAAAGAGGTTTACAAGTTTAAAAATAATTTTAAAAAATTCCTCCCAATGTTTGCTCTTTTTACAATTGCATGTGTGTGTGAAAAATTGAAATAAGCTAAATTAAAAGCCATCATCAATGAATCAATGGAAGGTGAATTATAAACGAATTAAAATGAACAAAATAATAATTGAAAATTTATAGAGTGCAAAAGCTCGTTGATGTTCCTTTTATTTGGTTCATATTAAAATATCAATTGTCAGTGTTTAATTTTTTTCTATTTAGAATGATTGCCGTAAAACATAAAATTAAAATATGTAAAAACAGTATTTAAAAAAAAGAATTAAGGGCAAAGTGTATGTATAAAAAAAGTTTTTGCATTTTGTTTACATTCAAAATGCTTTTGAAATACAGGAATAAATCAAAAACAACAGAAATACTTCCTAAATAACAAGCTAGGCAAACATACAAGCAGCTGCAGAAAAAATGTCTGGGGAAAATTCTATATATTTCTAGAAGGGAAATCTCAGATCTAGAAACCTTTTTGCAAAATAGCACAGATGAGCAAATATGAAAAAACATCTGCATAAAATAAATAACTGAGATAGAAATTCCCATGCTTCTCAGGAAGGCGGAAATGCAATTGTGTCTTGAAAAACTTTTCGAAGCAGTCTGAATTCATCAGGTGAACAAACAAATGAAAGAATTCTCAATAAAAGATATATAAACATATTTCAGTACTGTAATCGCTATAAAAAGCAATTAGGGCTCGGCCGGGATTTGAACCCGGGACCTCTCGCACCCTAAGCGAGAATCATACCCCTAGACCACCGAGCCTCGAACAAAACCAGAAAAACATACAAAATAAAGAAATTTTAAACCTTTCGTTAAAGTCTGTTCTTTTTTAATTGAGATTTATCAGTTTTACTTTATTTTCTTGCTTTTTTTTGTATATTGCTTAATCAGTCGAGATAGATTTCTGAAATAAAATATTACATACATGTAATGAATTTGTTTTAACACGATACATCGTTCACATACAAAGCATTTTTTTTTGCTGTAATAATTATTCCATAGCTGTTGTTTTTGTCACTTTTAGTAACTAATATCACTTCCATTATGCACTTTTAACAAAAAGCGAGATTTTTTCTTTCAAATCACATACCGAAGAAACGTGACAAAAAAAAGTAAAAGGTAAAAACACACGCCTGTAAAACATGAAATCTTTCACAAAAAAAAAAAAAAAGGAAAACGGAACAATATTCAATGCAACATAATGGACAAAACATCTTTTATAAAATTCACGTAATCGGAAAGATGTTATAAGAAAAAAATGCTCCCAAAAATGAAAAATAAAAGGGCTCGGCCGGGATTTGAACCCGGGACCTCTCGCACCCAAAGCGAGAATCATACCCCTAGACCACCGAGCCATAGTTACAATTAGAAATATATTGTTTAAGAGATAAATATTTTCCACGCACACATGAAATTATTTTCCATTCTAGGTATTACTTGATAGGAGTGCTTTTCAAGGAAAGAAGAAATTAGAACTTTGTAAGAAGAGTTATTTGTTTCTTTTCATTGCTAATTCCTTACAAAAAAAATGCTGGAGACTAGATTGAGAGTCCTGTTGTTCCCACTAAACTGATTTAGACTTTATGGAATTTTAAATGCTTTCAACAAACCTTCCAAGACCTTCAGAAGAAAGAACGAACATAAAATTCAACAAATACCTTTGCATGGGTCTAATTACAAATATTGGTCCAAGAATTACAAATATTGCTAAATTCATTGAGGTCTCTTTTTTTTAAGACGAAAGATATGGAGCAACAAAGGCTGTTATATATCCCTTTTTTTTTTCCATTTCATTTTCGAATCAATAAATGTCAAAATATTTCATCCTCTATTCTTTCTTTCATTCGACACTGCTTTATCTAAAAGTTCTCTGAGGATGATAATACATCGGGAATCTATTTAGAGTATGCTCCAGAGATCATTCCTGGAACGCAGGTTTACAGAATATGGTCCAGATCACTGATTCTATTGCAGGTTGAACACGCACATAAAACATAAATAGTGTTATTTGTTTTATAAGACTGTTCACACAAACACACATTTAGAAGTTACCAAATCCTTCATATTGCGATGGTTGTACTTAATGAAATGTGCTGCCATCTACTAGTTAATATAATAACTAATAAATTTCAACACTATTGTTTGCTTTTTTACCTTATTCCTTCATCCTTCTATATAACTTTTATACGCACACTAATCTTTATAAGCATGCTCTATATTCACATTAAAAACAAGGAAAATTAAGTTATTCTTCAAATTACTTTCATTCGTTAAGTAAATTAAGATTTTACATTATTAGATATTAATAGCATAAAATGTTGGAATATCCTTTTTATGTATTTTTCATTAAGTATTTTTCTCAGTATTGGTATTTATTTCTTAAAAAAAAAAATTTTAAAAAAAGAAGTGTGAAAAGAAATGTGTGTGAATTATTCCAAGATAAGTAAAATCAGAAATTTCTTGCTTTGCAGCCAGGGAACCAAGCTTCCATCGTTTACTTACATTACTTCCCTAGATTTACTTTGCCAATTACGAAACGTGACAACCACTTTTGTTTAAAGGATTCATTCAAGTGTTCCGGATTCTCTTCAGCATACATTTTTACAAGATTTTTTTAAAAAATTGAATACAATCTTTGAAAATTGTTTAACTCATATGATTTTTTAGTTTATATGCTTCACAAATGCAATTTTTTTAAAGAGGTTCCGTACTTCTGTCCTAAATAACAAATTTGCTAAGAAGTATTGAGGAGCTTTATTATAATAAATTTATTTTATATGATAGTTAAAAGTAACAAAGATGTATTTTATTGCATTATTTTGTATGCCAAATTTCAAAAATGCTCATTGCTTAATTTCTTCTGTGATGAATCATTTACTAAGCATTATTCTTTTCTCGAAATTCGAACAATCAAGAATTTTTAATTATAAAGTGTTGGGATTGAGATTGATTGTTTATCTTTTCGCCAATAATTTTGACTGCCCTGCCAAACAATTTCCTCTTATTTTATTACCCATTAAGGGAGGCTGAAAAATAATCTATCATTTAATTAATGATTTTTGACCCAGTTTTATGAAGTACAAGTTAATTTATTCGAAATTTTTCCTCAAACATTCCACAATAAAACAAAAAGATAGCATGCAAACGAGAGTGAAATTAGCGTCACACTGCGGCCACGCAGTGAAATTAGCGATCACTATAAAGAAACACTAGGACTGTTGGCGTAGTTTTGGATCTCGGTCAAGTGATGAGGATGACACTTGAGTTGACTGACACCTCTCTTAACCACCACACCATCGGGAGGATTTTGTGCCTCCACAGATTTAACGTGCATCGGCCCCGTCTCCGCGGCAGGTCTTCAGTAGCACCAAGCATCAAATCCGCAACACTCCGGCCAAAGTCCGCGTCCAAACCATTAGGCTACTGCGGCCACGATAAAATGCAAAACAAAATAACTGTGTGCGCAAAATGTGAATTAGAAGATAAGTTAAATAGAATATTTGAGGTAATATCTTCAAATTTGTTGTAATTTAATTAACAAAACAATGTTTCTCTCTTTATACATACACTCATGTCCAAAATTAAGGTCACAAACATCAAATCTGTGAAAACATATGAACTATTTACTGCAGTGGAGTGACAGAGAATATTAGGGCCCACCCGAAAAGTCAGGTTTTGGGCCCCCAAGCAGAGGCGGATTAAAATAGTTGGAGGCCCCTGGCGGTAAAAGGTTTGAGGCCCATGGGCTTAAGAGTCGAAAAACTAAAAGAGTGAAAAGAGTCGCTTACTTTAAATTCTCAAAATAAAATGTATTGCTATAAAAAAAATTCATCGGCCAAAGGAAAAATCTGAACTGTACATAAAAAAAAATTTTAAATCTTACTTAAGAGCTTACAGTTTTGCTGTAGAGTTTGATTTCTCTTTGGCAAATTCATCAATTATTTTCACCATATCTATTTTGTCCAAAACATTTTATTCTGTATAAAATATGACCATGTTATTCAATTTCTCTCTTTTCTCCCATATTTCTTAAATTATTTTTAACACGTTTTAAAACTAAAAAAGATCATTCACCTGATGCATTCGATATCGATATTGTTAAACATATTTTCAAAAGTTTTTCTACATTAGGATTTTTTTTACATCTCGATAAATTTCTAGCGGGGTTTTCATTGTATCTTTGTTTTCTTTTCATTTCTTGTTCCAAGGTGGCGTGGTTGGTTTGTCACTGGCCTTTACACTCATCAAGCTTGAGGCCCCTGGCGGCCGCCAGGTACGACACCCGCTTAATTCGCCACTGCCCCCATGTCGGTTCTTACAAAGGATTGCAACTAGATGTCAGTCAGGCTTTGAGCACTTTAGAATCCTGGACTCCTCACAATGCGGGGGTGTACGCTACGCTACTGATTTACTGTGTTGCCATGAAATTTGGCACAGATACATATTATAATGTCAGAAAGAATAAAGCAACATAACAATATGGAAAATATTTTAATTGTGAATTAAGATACAAAAAAGTCATATTAAAAAGTGTGAAATCGTGAATCAGAGATGAAGCTTTTACCTCCTGAAAAGTCTGTCTAGTATGAGTTCAATGTGAGCTCTGAGTGGTCGTGCATTACCGTCCGAGGAAGTAGCACCTGAGAAAAACCTTACATGGGTTCCCAGGTTCGCATCCCTATAGCGATGTGAGCTGACAGCACCCGCATCGAAATGTAAAGTGATGTACGACTGCCCAACATAAAGCCACTACACACAAGGATTCCTTTGCCACCAAATTTGTCGATTTTTGTTACGTAGGAAGGATGAAAGCGAGCTTCATTTTTTCTCCAGGTGAAGAATCACTTCGTCTGGTACCGTTCAACTCGTCACTGAATAGAATGTTGTGAATGTAAAAAGAATTCTTGTGGTGTCCATAACTGATGTTTTCAACTTCACAATATTTGATCTTTTCTGCTGGATGTAGTAAAAGGGACGCAACAGACTGGACGCTGGGCGTAAAGGCCAATCTCTGCAAAACGGCTGGACTGTTTTCCTGGAAATTCTTCCAGACACAGCAGCAAGGTCACAAGAAAGCTGAAGAGCCGTTGTCCGGCTATGTCGTCTTGCGCTTAATGCCAAGAAGCAATCTTGTTCAGATGTCTATGTTCTATTTCCAATCTTCCTGGCAACCATACCACTTGTTTGGAATTAATTCCATAACAGGGAGACCACTTTCGGGCCACCTCCGCTTGAGACTGGCCAGCTTCCAGCCTGCCAACGACTCTACATCTCAAAGAATCATCTAAGCGGTTATGAGAAGTCATTCTCACTGCAAACAGACTAACTTATTTGTTTTAATGGAATATTCACAAACCTAGAGGCAAAATTCCTATATGCTTGAACGGTCTCAATTCAGCAATTCGGTAAAAACTAACGCTAAACAACACAAGATCTTTTCCTAAACTGAAGGTTGATATTGTACAACTCGTTTTCTCAAAATGTATAAAATACAAATTATATCAGTTTTAACTGGAGGCATTTTAAAATTAAGTCCAGAAACATATTTGTGACCTTAATTTTGGACATGAGTATATGTATGTTACCGTTAAAGTGTATAACTCAGATATTTCAGAGAATAACTAGGTATTTCATGAAATAACAAGATAAATCAGTTAAAGTATATAATAGAGCAAAAATTTCATATACTTTACCTAGTTATTCTGTGAAATAACTAGGCTATTCCATTAGGATTAAGGATAGACCGTTAAAGTGATAAATAAATAATTCCAAAGATATTTTATAAATGGATCATAAATAACTAAAATCTCCCGAAAAATACATTTGATCCCTATTGAAAATGAATAATTGATAAATAATAAGGGAAAGCAGATGGTATAATTTATTATTGCTAATGTTGCTAACATTAGTTAAACAGAAAGGGGAAAAAAGAATATGTTGCAAAAATATTATCAACAAAAATACATGCTGGGTAGAAAAACTGTTACTTCGTGAGAACATTGTGTTAACTTTTTTAAACAAAAATGTAAGAGAATATAAAATTGAATTTTATGTGAGATATACCTTAATTTTACTTTTCATTATTTATCAGAGCAAGGATTGCTGTGATGACACTTTGGATTGGAGTGCTTATTATTTTTGAAACAAGCCCACTTTTTATCACGACACGTTTTTTTTTTTACACGAGCACTTTTTAAATCCTTGTCCAGTACCGCAACTTTGAGCTATTGCAATAGATCGAAGCGTTGTGTCAATATTTGGAACTTCTTCGATGGAAATTGATTTTCTCGCTGACATATACTGAACTGATATCTAGAGTACAATTGTTTTATTCGACCATCTCTAGCTCCTAATAGGAAAATTCCTTCCTAAAGCAGCTAGAATTGGTTCAAAGAACTTTCGATTGCTGTATATCATACTTTAACGATCAAGTATTCTATAGAATGCCTAGTTGAAACGTAGAATTCAATAATTTTATGTACTTGAACTGACTTGTCTAGTTATTTCAGGAAATACCTAGTTTTTCTATGTAATAACGGATTTCACATTTGACGGTAAAATATATAGAGAGAGAGAGGGAGAGATAGTTATAGAGAGACAAATAGATGTCCCCTTGGTAGCTAAAGTTGTTCTTAACATTGAAACTGGTTTGAAAAATTAAATTCATTTCTTCAAAGCAGGTGTACGCAGTGTGTTGTATGTGAAAAATTATTTTTATCACCTACTAGCTGATATACTCGTTCTTCGCACAGATGAATTGAAAAATAAAACAATAGAGATTGAAGGAAGAAAAAAAAATTATGTGTTAAATTTAATTAAATTACAAATTAAACAAAAAAAAAGGAGTTTTTCTTAGCATACCTCTGCTTAACAAAAAATCAGATTTGCCTAATTTGCTATCTGTAGGTCTAATAGTTAAAAAAAGGATTTTTTAAAAAATATATAAATATAAATATAAATATAAATATAAAAATAAATAACACCCATGTGAGTTGACTTTTGAAAACCCCCTTCTTATCAGATCTCTGCTCAGAAAAAGTTATATTACGTTTCCTAAATTTGTTTATAGGGGTTTAGTTATTCATAAAAAAATTGTTATATATATATTAAACGCCCTGGCAACCCCTCTTGGGGGTCAATTTTCCCAAAACCCTCTCTTAGCGGATATTTTACTCCATGAAAGGAACATGCCAAATTTCAAGTCTGTAGGTCTAATAGTCCAAAAACGAGAATTTGTTTATTTTTAACGCCCCTTAAGCCCTTGGAACGCCCTTTGGGGGTCAGTTTTCACGAAACTATTTTTGTAATGGATCTGTACTCCATAAAAAACATGCCTACCAACTTTCAGTCTGTAGATCTAATAATTCAAAAATGGTAATATTTTTCTATTAGGGCAATTAAGCGCTCACAACGCCGCTTGGAGGGAGATTTTCGCAAAACCCTTTTTGTAATAGATCTGTACTTCATGAAAGAAATCTGCTTGTTAAATTTTAAGACTGTACGTCTAATAGTTTAAAAATGGAAATAATTATCTACAACGCCCCTTAATTCCCCGCAACGTCCCTTAGGGATCGATTTTCGTAAAACCCATTTCGTAGCAAATCTCTACTACATGAAAGAAATCTGCTTGTTAAATTTTAAGACTATGCGATAAATATTTTAAAAATGAAAATAATTTTCTTTAACGCCCTTTAATTCCCCGCAACGGCACTTGGGCATGTATAGGAACATAGTTTTACTAACTCAAACCTTCGTTGGCTTATGTCCAATAATTCTCCAAAGTTTCATCGCAATGGGATGAACGATTTAGGAAGGCATAAGAGACATACAAACATACACACATTCATTTTTATTTATTTAGGTTTTTGAAAATAATTTAAGCATATACAAGTAAGATTTTAGAGTGGTAATGGCAGATTTTTTTCCGACACGGAGAACATCGATCGCGTATTACAAAATACTATCTTCAACTTAAGCTTTTCTTCCAACACAAATTACTTCGTTTCATTGTTAAAGTCATTTTTCTGTCTTCATTACCTTTTAACATCGGTGCATTTTATTACACTGCCCATTTCCATTTGAATACACACATTTTTCAATTTTTATAATATTTCCTAATTTCATCTATTATGTGCGCGAATAATAGTACTTTTTCTTTAAAAAAATTAAAAGCTAATTTTTCTATCTAAAAATGTTTTAATTTTGGTCTTGAAATCAAAGCGAAGATATGCGTAAGTAAACAAAGAGAAAGCCCGCAGTGCCGATTAAAGACAATAAACATTATTAATTGCGGGGAATTTTCTTTATGTGTAGCTCATTCATATATATATATAATTTTTTTTTTTTTTGTAAACTTTCATCAAGTCTGAACCAAGACCTAATTAGTCACCAGTCACGAAAAGAAAAGAGCAACCTAGATATTCTAGCGTACCCTTGATTAACACACTGCGTTCATTGTCTTCAATCCAAAAACCTTTTCTTTTTTTCCAGAAGAGTAAATTATTTAAAAGACTGAATTATCGGAAGACGCACTATAATCGTAATTAACTTGAAAGAATACTCAAAAGATAAGTAGACGAGGAAGATAAGATAAAATGTGAGATGAAGTGTTCCGAAACTTTTTATATAATTTTTCGCAAAGATAAATAGTTTGCGTGGAGCTGTGATGGAAATAAAAAACTAAATATTCAAGTTGATTATATGTTATAAAATGCTCAGTTATTTTTAAGGATGTTTAACCTGTATTTAACATTATAGTACAGTGGGAGAATCTATGCACTAAATAAATCTTCTCTTTCAATTCTTCAAAAGCTCCTTAAACTATTAACGCAATTTGGTAAATTTGCGATGTATCTCTTTATAATCACACTAATAAAATTTAAAATAATTTTATACCGTTATAAAGAATAGAAAAACTGTAATTAATTGTAGATAGATAGTTTTTCAAAACGTCCTTCTTTTAATTCAATGTTTTCACACTGGACAAAATTGTAATCTCTGAAGTCTGGACATGCACTTCTAGTTTATTTTGTACATAGTAGTACTTTATATCTTATATGTATCAGATTGTAACGGGTCTATCCACCATTCTTCCTCTAATCCTCTTGGGTAAAATTAATCTTCAACTGTGAGTTCAACTGAAAACCTTTCTCGGTGAAGAAGACGAGATTTAGGTAAATGAGTACTTCTATTTAAGCGTTGGCATTAAAGTAGATGATAATGGTTGATACTCGATGGTTAAAAGCGGAGATTGAATTGTGAATAGGATTACGACAGGAGGTCGTATAGTCAAGCAAATTATCTAAAGAGAATACAAACGGAGTCAAGAGCACTTCAGTATTCAGATAAGGGCTTTTATTTATATGATAGTTATATTGATCCTATGCGATCGTGCTCTTCCGGGTTTCATGTTTAGTGCATTCCCTTTCTTTAATTGCTGTAATAAAACTGTGTTTAAAGTACTATGGCTGATCTTTGCTCGAACTCACCAAACATTAACGTCCTATAGGACGTTACAAGCTCTCTTCAGATATTGATCGTGCATCACAGCCAGTGGTGCACACAAGGAGGGGGGTCCTAGGGGTCCGGACACCTCCCCAAATAACTTGAATATTTATCGATTCATGATAATCCTATATATATATATATATATATATATATATATATATATATATATATATATACATATATATAACGTAAAGTTTAATAAAGTACTTGTAATTAACAACTTATTTGGGGGGTCCGGACACCTCCCCAAAGAACTTGAGTATTTTTCGATTCATGATAATCCTATATATATATATATATATATATAACGTAAAGTTTAATAAAGTACTTCTAATTAACAACTTATTTTATTAATTAATGCTAATTATTAATTCAATAATTTATTTTTTATTGTTTTTTTTTTGTTAACAAAATTGACGAAATCAGAAGAATCAATTGGTGTTGACTTGAGGTATGATACTAGTTGGGGACTTTCGACCATGGACCCCCCCCCCTTGAAAAATGTTTGTGTGCGCTACTGATCACAGCCTATTTACACTTCTAGGGCCCATCCAGTACAGTGATTAGTGACGCTGACTGTGGTGCCGTAGAGCTTGGGTTCCAATCCCGGAGAAGGCATGGATATTTGTAAATGTATAGTGCCTTTGCGGCATGGGGGTACTCTAAATAGCAGTCGAGCCGCGTCCTTTCGTGAGATTGGTGGAAGGGGAAGAGAGGTGGGAGGCCCCTGACCAACCCCAGGGAGTTCTCACTCAAAATTGGGGTGGAACCGAGCAAAATTGTACTGTTACCTGCGAGGTGCTCAAAGCTAAGGCTAAGGTGCGAAAGTGAAGCATTTTGCCGTAATGAATTTCGCGAACCTTGATCTGATGTTACTGTCGATCAGCTGGCATAAGTAACAACAACAGCGACAACAACACACGTCGAGTTTACAGTGATACATCCGACCTAGAAACTGCCTAAATGTTGGTCATGGATCTCCATAAGCTTGAGAATAAAATCCCCCCCCCCCATAGATATCCTAGACTAGCGAACATTAGAAGAAAGGCAAATCGTAAATAGATGTGTCCTCTAATTTTTGGATGTACGTTTCGGTTGAACTTGCAGAATCCATTTGATTTGTTAAAATAGTTTATTTTCGCTCTTTCACAGCATTTCTCCCAAAGTACATTTTCTGATTTTTACTTTGATTAAATGCCGCATGCATTCTGATTTGCTCCAGCTAATATCGTAATTTGTGTAAGCATTTTATCCCTTGGTTGATATATTTTATAATTGCCTGTAAAAATGGCATTGCCCCGTTTAAGAGCATATAACCAAAAAATTAATTAAGAATAAATTATGATTTTCTTCCATTCAAGCGACGCCGATAATGCCACTCTGTTTTTGATAGGGTGCAATTAAAACTGAACAAACCTTTGTTATATATATAGTTCGCCACTTTTTTTAATCTCTCAACGTACCGATAGGGGAAAAAAAAAACAAATAGAAAATAACTAAAGAGCTTTAGAGATAACAGAAAGAGATAGTATGTTACTTCTAATATTTGAATAGTTCTTTAAAATATGTTTCGAAGCTTTCCCAGAAATGTAAATGATAAGAATAAAGATCACAGATAAGAAAAAGGGTAAATTTTATATGCATTGTATTGAATATATTAATTTTGAAGGTATTTACTCGAAAGCCTTACTTTTATATTTTCAAATAAATAAAGTACATCTGTTCTCAAATTTTTTATCGCCATACCTCCTCACCTGGAAAGTGGATAGATTAAAAATCCCCCCCCCCCCGGAAGAGTATATCATATTGCAGAATTATAAATACTGATAAAAGGGAAAATCTTTTTTTTTTTTTTTTTGCTTTTATCTCGTTAGACCCAGATCGTAGAATGGAATATTTCGGAATCTTGTATAGGGTGAACTAATGTCTTGCTCTCATTATAAAAATTCATTTTATAAAAACCATTTAATATAATAATGGTACTTTGGTATCATTGGATAGATTAATTTTAGTAGTTTTATTGTGCAGTAGAGAGATGGCGCGAGTGCTTCTTCAAGAGCGATTCGGGGGAATATTTGCAAGAAAAACATCTTTTTTTTGCCAAAATGGCGTCGATTCAACAAAAACTGCTTTGGTTTCAAGAAACTAAATTGCGCATTAATGTTTTGTGTAAATTTCGATGTTATGGAACCAAACCTACAGGTGCAAGTAATGGTAGGAAAATGTAAAAGAAATATAGGCAATATTAAAGATCTTCCTAGAAGTGGCAAGCCGACTTGAGTGAACTTAACACTTGGCGGGAACTGGAATACCGCTTAAAAAGGAACCAAAGAGGCACATTTAAAAATTTACTGAGATAAAAAAAATTCAAAAATTTACAACATATTTATGAAAAATATGTCTAATTATAATAGTTTGATCGCAATAAATATTTATAATCAATGCAAGACCCTTGGTACACCCTATATCGGAAGTATTTAAGCTTGTTTTCCCCCGCATATGACAACTATTTCACGTGGGCTGCAGCATGAGGATAAATTGACTGGAGAGGGAGAGGACGCTATAAGTTCACGCACATTTAAAATGTAGAAAATAGATCAAAATATTAAAACTCATAAATTTGGATTTTATTTTAAAATTATACGAAACTTTCAAACTCTACTCACAAAAAATAGGTTTTATGTATTTTGTACCCAGTTATGGGGTCATTTCGATTTCCTTTCATCAATGATACCAAGACTCTTGTTTATATTTTATTGTCATAAAAACAAAACTGCTATGTACTTTGATAATTTGATTTTTTCTTTTCACAAAGCCTCACTTATTTCTATTTCAGATATTAATTTATCTAATGTAGAATGGTAGCAAAGAGTTTTTGCTCAATTCCAGACTGAAATCTGTATTACTTGCTTAAAATTAGTTTAGACTTGTTTGCACATTTTTGTTTCAAATTTATTGAAATACTTTTTGATTTTACTAAAAAACATATCTGAACAAATGTCTGAATTTATCAAAGATTACATCGGAAGCATTTAAGAAACACTCTAACAATTTCTGTATCACTTCGTATATTTATCCTTAGCAATTTCATATGTTTATCAATAAAAGTAATGTAACAAATTTTATAGGATGCTTTTGTTACTTCTGCATTTTGTGGCATTACCACCGACAAAATATTTTGTTGCTGTTGCAAAGATTTTTTTTATAAGAAAGGCAATTTATCTGCTCTTGAAAGAGATCCTCAACAAAAAGAACCGCTGAAGGATTTGTGCTTAGTTGTTGCTAATGCCACCTGTCTGACGTAGTCAGATCGAGGCCCATGAAATGCATCATGGCATCGGGCTAGATTGTACGCCTGTCGTTAGCCGTAGCTTGAGCACCATGCAGGTGACAGTACGATTTGGCTCGGTTCCACCCCAATTTTGAGGAAGAACACCCTGGGAGTGATCAGGGGCCTCCCACCTCTCTTCCCCTTCCACCAACCTCACGAGAGGACTTGCGGCTCGACGGCTATTTAGAGTACTCCCATGCCGCGAAGGCACTATACATTTACAAACATCCATGCCTTCGGGATTCGAACCCAGGCCCTACGGCACCGCAGTCAGCGTCGCTAACCACTATACCGGATGGGCGACTTTGTGCTTAGTGGTATAGTGAACGAGCACAATTATATATTTTTTTAAATATAACTTTTTCATGACGAATTAAACAAGTTGTTGATCCATGTTTGTTTTTCTCTAAGAAATAGTCAAGATCCTAATCGTCTTGAAACACTATATGTTCTTTAGGTATTTTTCGCTTGAAAGACATGAGGGTTAATTAAAAATTATTTCTCCCATAAAATGATCGCTAATCCACGGTTGTTTGTTACCTCTAACCGTTACAATTAGAAAGAAAAATTATCTCGCAATTCGTGCCTGCACGACATCAATAGCAAAATTGATATATTTGATTGCTTGGTTGATAGAATTTCTCACGAAACTTCTAATGCATTATTTTTAAATAATTGAATTTGTTAGTACAACAAGACTCAGAAAGATCCGCTAGGCCGCAGGTTAAGTATCGCTGCCCTGTATATTTGCCAAAGAAAAATCTTGAATCAGTTTCAAATTTTTAAAAAAATCTGTCAAACCATTAAAATTTTTACATTAGTTTTAATACCAAACTATGTGTGTTTTACAGTTATTACGACTTTGTCCTAGATATTTTCAAAAGAAAAAGAAAAGGCGTTTTTTCAGAAAGGAGAAGAGAGAGAGAATATGAAATACCTGCATCTGCTCCGATACTGTCATTGATTTTCGGTCCGTTTGACCTAAAACAAAGAATAGATGTTGTAATTACATGTCATAAAAACTGGATGCAGTACATTCCTCAAAAGTACTGAAAATCTAATATTGTAGAGAGAGGGTACGAAAGCTAGTATATCTTATTTATTTCCCAAACATACTCTGAAGAATCGAATCTTAAAATAGAAAGTACTCTAATATTTTATGAAAAATATTTAGTCATGATGCTGGTTTACATGTAAAAAAGGAGCATACGGGTAGGTAAACATTTTATAAAAATTTATACAATTACTCTTTACCCCTTTCTTTGCGATAGACAATTTTTCCTCTTAAAATGCTTTTCTACTTTTTCCTGAAACGGCGCTAATTGGCCCGCATTTAAAACCGTACCTTAAAAGTCGGCAGTGATCAGCTATACATATATGTACGTTAAATCAAATATTTTACGTAAAATTAAAGCTCAAATTGAGCCTCATCCCTAAGTATTTATCACTCTAATTCTTTTGATTTTTTAATTGTAAAATGTTTTGTAAGCCCCGGATCGTCAGAATCCTAATATGTACACAAAGGAGTTAAATATGTGCAATTTTTAATTAACTATTATTAACCCCTTGCGCACCATGTAACCATTAGTAGATACATGCTATGTAGACGGCAAAAAATTTCATTGTAACTTCATGGGGATCACATAACTTATTTAGGTGTAAAACTAGTCTGTGTAACCAGCATAGGAACTATTAAAAGGCAGATTTTCTTTTATTGGAATTGTATAAAATTACAAAATGTCTGGGTTACAAAAATTTGAAAAAGTAGGAAAATGAGAATTAAAATTGCAAATCTTTATGAAATTACTCGAATTGTTCCTTGGAACAAAAAGTTTTTCCAAATGCGTTCTGTCCAAATGTGTTGTCATTTTTGTCCCATTTCTTCCTCTTCTTCATCGTGAATAGATAAACACGTATCAGATTCACTGTCGTATTAATCGGTTTTCTGCAAATACTCAGATTCAGTATCATTTTCGTTAAAATCCAACAACAATGCCATATCGGCAAGAAAAAGTAAAAATAAACATCAAAAATAGTTGTTCAAACTTTAGAAAGTGAAACGAAACACGGATGAACGTGTGCCTTAGTCAGCGTCAAAAGGAAAAAGGAAATGTGCGTTGTAACGTCATGGCGGGTATCCCCAGAAATCTGGAATTTGCATGAGTGCTAGAAAGCGCAGTCTGGTAAGAAAGGAGTTAAAAATTGTGCAACCGTCAAAATAAAGCGAAGACCCTAAATAACTTCCCCAGTTCCTATTGCTCCTGGGCAATATTGATATCAATATGAGTGGCACAAAGGGTATACTGTGAATAGTAAAGCAATTATTTAATTTCTAAAGCAGAACTGTTCTACCAAAGAATTCGATTAATTATTTGGTGTATGTGGTTTCCCATTATGTGTTGTTAAATGAGTGTCGCAAGTATTTGATGATAAAAAGTTTTTATTCCATAAGTTTCAAAATTGTCTTGCATTGAACCATAGCTATTTTTTTTTTCTAACTTCAAAACTCCAAACTCAGCGGAGTAAACAAGGGGGGGGGGGGGTTCACTTCTCAAACATACAACAAGAGATTTTTATTTTTCAGCATAAGGATTACTCTTCGGCGCTTTTTTGTTTGTGCTTTTTTAAAAAAAAAAATACAACCTCTCCCATAAAAGTAGTCTGTCCAAACTTCATTATTACATCAACTTAAGAATAGTGAACCAAGGTACACTTTTACGTACATCAATCAGTGCCACTATACGATACATCTCAATAAAATTAGAAAATGTATCACCTTTTTTCTTAAGTCATTCTCGAATTTCAAAATGAAGAATAAAATAAAAAAGGGCAACAATGTTTCGGTTATAGCTAACAAAATCGTTACACATACCCATAATTAATATTTTACACTCATTAAATGGATTTTATAAAGAATAAAGAGTTGTTTAAATTAATTTTTATTTACCTTAGATTGACGCCACTAAACGTCTTGCATGCACCCAAACCAAGGTCATTCATCGAGATGAATGTGATCTCACGTGGGGTTGCGTCTGCGGTCCCTAGACCGGAAACCTCGTAGGAGGTAATTGAGAGGGTGGAGAAGTCCCCGTGACCAGTGTGGCTATGATTGCAGTTCATAGCCTCCACATGCTGCAATCTCAAATATGAACTTTTATGATGAAAAAAAGTCTAAGAATCTACAATTGCTAAAAGTAATTTTAATTAAGACAGGAGAAAGTATGTAATGAACATGTTGTAGGTTATGTTATTTTTTGTAAAATATTCTTATATAACTGATCATCATAGACCAGTGTTTAAGTGCAAAAAGGTGTCGGGAGACAACATTTCAGTGCAAGAGGTGTGTTTTACCTAGGATCTAACTGCTAGCAAGCAAAATAATATCTCAATGCACATCTTAGAACGTAGGATGATAGTATTGAATAATTTATTTCTCCACTAATTCTCAGTGATTATTATGCAGTATACAAGGTAGGAAGTGTCGAATTCCTGCAGTGCTGGTAGCAGCAATGTATTGAATATAAGGGAAAGTTCTGCCGTTTTTGAACGATGCACTTTCATGCATTGTTGATCATTAGAAAAAATTCGGATCCTACTGAAACCCATTTAAACAGTTTGATTTGTATACTATTGATGATTTATACACATTTTTTCGAATTTTTCTCAATTTATTTAAACTAGTAAAACTGTCAACAGGAGGGAGAAAAGTGCACTTGAGACATAGTATGTTGAGTGAGTTCCAAAAAGGGAATAACCTGATGGAGACGTAAAGAAACTTGCGTGACGTGTTTGGAGAGGAAGCAGTAACAGCTCGAACATGCCAAAGATGGCTTGGGAGATTTCGCTTGGGTGATTTTTAATTGAAAGATGAACCCAGATCAGGAAGGCCATCAGATGTCAGTGACGAACTGCTACGCAGTATGATCGGGACAAATCCTATATTAACTTCCTCAGAAGTGACTTTCAAGCTTGGAATTCATCAGGTTACAGTAAAAGGCTTGGTTTCGTGCCCAAACTCTCTGTTTGGCTACCACACGAACTAAGCGAAAAAAGTTTTACAAACAGTGTTTCGGTATGTTCTTCAAATCCTGTTCCTTACAAAAGGGAACCGTTTTTTGGACCACTTGGTGACTAGAGATGAAAAGTGGACAGCTTACAAACACGTGGTTAGAAAAAAAGCATATATTCACAAAGGGGAGACACCACCATCCACATCCAAAACTGGTGTGCATTATGTTGTGTTGTGGGTGAGACAGCTAGGGTATAGTGCACCATGAGTTACTGAAAGAAAGTGGAACAGCCGTTATTCTTCACAACTTGATGTTTTGAATAAAGAAATCCAACATAAACGTCCATCTTTAGCCAACAGAAAGGGTGTGATTCATCATCATGACATAAACAACAATTGTCAAGAAACACAGCGTAAAAATATTAAGAGTTGGGTTGAGAAACTTTACCTCAGCCAATATATACTCCTGATATTGCACCATCTGACTGTTCTGATCTCTACAAAACTTTCTTGATGGAAATAAATATGTAAATTAGGAAGGGTGTCTAAATGGCAGTGGAAGAATACTTTGTCTCCAAAACAGAGGACTTCTTTTCCAAGGGGTTAGACAAGCTGTCAGAACGCTGGCAGACAGTTGTAACTAAAAGAGGATATTATGTTTTAAATTAAATTTTAAATAAAAAGTTTAAAAATTTTTTTGCTTTTCCTTCAAAAAAAAACCCGCCAGAGAACTCTCCTTTTACACTCAATAATAAGAGTGCAATTGCTGAAATAGTGTAAACAAAGCACTTCATGTTTTCTTTGCTTTCGGAGAAAGATACCTCACTCCAAGTTTTTACCCCTATTGACCTCGTGGCAAAACCTCAAAAAGTTTGAAAACGAGGCAAAAAAGTACATAGCGAGGAAAAAAATGAAGCTGTTTTCAAGGAAAACCAATAAAGATAGTTAAAAAGTTAGAAAAAGTTACGTGCTTCCTGCATTCCGAACATACACTCATGTCCATAAATTAAGGATAATGAAGTTCAGGCAAAGAAAGAGACACGAGCAAAACAAATTTGACTTATTTGTAAAGTCTATTTATTAAACAAAAGGTAAAGAGCAAAAAAGATGCTATATGTTTGACATAATTAATAAAAATTACGATTTTTACTCCGTGGAGCAAATTTCAAAAAAGAACCTATTTATAAAAAACAGTATAACATGGTTAGTATGATGGTTAATACGGAGTATGTCTCCCGGACGATGCAATACAGGCCTTAAAACGCCTACGCATGCTGAGTATCAAATTATCAATCTGATCTTAGGGAATATTACACCACTCATCAAGCAATGCCCTCCGAAGTTTCGGTAGACAGATGGGAGGGGGTTGACGGGCTGCAATTCATCGGCCAAGCATATCCCACACATGTTCTATTGGATTCAAGTCCGGTGAGTATGCTGACCAATCCGTACGGGTGATATCCTCAGATTGAAGGCATTCGTCTACAATGTTTGCACGGTGAAAACGGGTGTTGTCATCCATAAACAGAAATTCAGCACCCATGGCGCCCCGAAACAAACGTACATGTTGTTCCAGAATGACATCCCGATAGATGTGGCCTGTCATCGTTACACTCTGAACATGCAGGTCAGTTCTGGAATCAAGAATAATTCCTCCCCAAACGAGCCATCCTTCGCCACCGTAACGGTGTCGTTCAATGCGTTTAATGGTGTTCTCTTGGTGGTAACGGGTACCTGGCGTTCTCCATATGAAAGTCCGGTGAGAATCAGACTGCAAACTAAACCTGGACTCGTCGGAAAACATCACACAAGACCACTGTTGCGGTGTCCACAATGCATGCTCTCTACTCCAGGTTAATCGCAGGCGACAGTGAGTCACGGTAAGGGGAACACATCTGACAGGCCTACGAGCATATAGACCAATGTGCCCTAAGTGTCTGTACACGGTCTACCTTGAAACTGTCGTCCTGGTAGCTGACGAGATAGGTCTGATGCTGCGCTCCGTCTGTTTCTTTTGGCAGTAACTGCCAAATACCAGTCCTCATTCGACGTTGTTACTCGGGGGCGACCTGTGCTGTAACATCTACTCCCATTACCATCATCTTGGAATCGTTGCCAAAGCCTAGAGATGACACTCTTGGCGATTCCAAGTTCCTCGGATACTTCCCGCTGGGTACGTCCACATTCCAGTCGTCCGATAATTCTACCACGTAAAAAATCATCCAAATGCTTCCTTTGTGCCATAACTATGGGGTTATTGCACTGAAAGGCTTTTAAAGCGCTTGTGAACAATTTTACTTCTTTGCCACCATTCCTTATATACCCCTCTCTTACACTCTCGTCATTGTGACGTACTATCCGCGCCATCTGGTGGTTTCCTGTAATTTGCATATTCTTCTTCAAGATGTGTGTGAAAATTCTACAGGAGAAATTTTTATTTTAGATTACAATTTCTGTGTGATTCTGAATTATCCTTAATTTATGGACATGAGTGTATTTGCAATGATTAGTTATATCTAGTCGCGGTATTTATACAAGTATTTTTTTCCCCATAAATATTTTTAAAAAGACGTACGTAGTATTTCAATTCAATTTGTTGGAACTTTATTATTTATTTCAACGTGAAAGAATGTGATTATTTTCACAGGTTCCATCTCCTTTTTGTCTTTATTTCATTATGTATTTGTTTTTTGTGTACTCTTTTTTTATGTTTAACTTTAGCTTTTAATATAAATATTAGAAGACTTGGGGAAAATGTTATTTACGACTAGAATATATATGGTATATTTTCTTAAGGTGAAAGAAAAAAAAATCGAAATATTTTTTAAAAAATAATCTGATTAGCAAGCAATTTCGCAAGCAAATCCTTAAAACCAGTAAAACAATTGATTAAATTTTTAAGGCCAATGAATGTTACATTGAGTCATAGAGTGTTTGTAGCTGGAAAATACTATTCGCTTTCGGAGTTTCAGTTCTCTGGAGGTACAACTAATAATTATATCAAAGGCCTTATAATCAATCTGATGACTTCAATTATGGTCGCATAGTCGAGATGCGCGAACCTGACTGGACCATAAGACCTCTATCTGCACTACACTAAGAAGGCTGTCGTAAGGTACTATGAACACAAGGATTGCTGTAAGGAATTCATTGGCTGAAGGGAGGCTAAGGGTGAAACAAGATCGGATGCAACAGGCCTGAACTACTGCAATGACATCATTATCAACTATCCAACATGTAGCAATCTCTTTCGTACCATTTGTGGTACGCCCACAACGGCCTTTAAGAAGTCTGTTTTTAACCCTATACCATGAGTAGAGTCATCTAGAGTGGTATCATGGCCATCATTATGGATGCCAGCAAAATGATCAGCATTGTGTCCAGAAATGAATCCCAATTCTGTTTGAAAGCAGATGGCCATCGGATCTACAATGTGATGGAAACAGGGTCAGCGGTCTTTTCAGCCGTTGTCTTACAGAGGTTGTATTTTTTGTGATGATGTTGAATACTATTTCTTACGACAGCAGGTCACTTCTATTCATCTCGCACACAATTATAACAGTTCAATGATATATTGAGAACATCGCACGACAGATTGCATCCACATCCTTTTAAGTAAGATTTTTAACAAAATAACTCAGGCTCCATATGGCAAGCTGTTCTCTATATTTTCCTTGCGATGGTGATACTCTTCATTTGCCAGCAAGATCGCTAGAACCTTTATGGATCAAACATGTATATGGGATGTTCTACCGCGTCACATTCGGAAAGATCAAAATGTCACAGATCTGGAGCAACCACGGATAAATGCTTTGTAGAATGTACCGCAAAAGGAGATTGTAACACTCCTTACCTGCAGGTACGTTGTAAGGCATGGGTCAACTATGCCCGCGGTCTCCACCTATGGAGCCTCGTCTCCTCCCAATTCGGTCTTAATTTTTCGAATAAATTTAACTGTCATATATTCTCCAAAAAACTGGAAATTTGAGCTATATACCAACTGGCGACAGTAGTAAGACTGAATTTTTACGTCGTGTCCGCCGTCTGGGTCTAAGCGTAGGTCTACCATTTTAAGCCATCAATACTCGATTAGTAGAAAGGCGGAAGTCGGTCGATTCCGTTTGAGAGATTGTGAGTTACGATCTTTTTTTTTTTTTTTTTTTTTTTTTTTTTTTGTTACGGGTTTCGTTTGTACGGGTATTTGACAACGTGTGCTATATGTTGTCTGAAAGAGCCGCAGGTGGTGCCTACTTTTGCAAAGGGGTCCAGGATCTGCTTACATGGACGTATACAAGTATGCATCGGCAGCCAGGAGGAAAGGAAAGGTCATCAATTACTGATTAAATCATTTAATGTGTGAATGCTGTCTGTCGTTGGGCTCCATGAATTTGAATTTTTAATCATTGCGTTGTCTGTGTAGGAGCTCTACACTTGTTTAAGTTCAATAAAAAAATAAGCATAGGCACTTCCTTCGAAATGAATTCTTTTTAATGTGTTTTACTGCCCTCCTGAAAAGAAAACGTGTTTTTTTAAGTTAATCGATGAAGGAAAGGGTACCTGAAAGACTTTCCTCTTCCGTCTGAGAACCATCGTCAATTAGAATAAGCAGACCGGATTGACGACCATCACCTGTAAAAAAAATGAAACTTTTACAAAGTTGAATCACACTATATATATTTTAGTATTAATTACATTAATTCGCCGTAAAAATGTTTTCTGTTTATAGCCTCTTCTCCCTTTTTTCCCACCCACAGTATTAAAATCTATAATCACCAAACAAAGAGAGGAAGAGGCCATGAGGCTGTATCTGCTCCCCCTCTTTTGTTTCTCTGCACCCCAGGTGAAAAGACGCACAATATGGAATCTTCCTTCAACGCTGGTAAATGATAGATACTGTGTTAGCTGCTAAGTCCCTTATTTCGTTCCATTTAATATGCGGCCGTGTTTCACAAATATGGGAAGGATAGTCCGCTGTTGTGAAGAGGAAATGCTAGGAGTCGAGTTATATGCGTTGGTCCCGAAAGAACCAATGGAATTTGCGACGGAGTCTGAGGGTGCCATGTATAAATCCATGTTCTTCCTAATCAGGAATTGAAGGGATGTGAGAGAGTCTTTCCGCCCAGAAAATTTAAAGAAACGGTTTGGGAAGTGACCAGCGAGAAACGAGCGATAAAATAAAAGCGAATTTTTGCTTGACCATTTTTGGTGGATCTTGGATGTACAAGATCATGCGTAAAGAGTCTACCCGACGATGATACTACAAACTATCCGATAGCAAAATATATGTAACTTACCTATAGAGATATGATAGTTATATGGTTATTTTCTCTCTAGTTAATAAAAGTTTTTTCATGGTGGTGTAATAAATTTATTTCTCTCACACGCGAGAACAATAATGAAAAAGCATTAAGTCTTGTTCAATATCATGGTTACAAATAGGCAGTAAGGCACGATTTTCATTTCAGTGAACTACTTCGAACTCAAAAAGATTAAACACATTACATCATAAATGCATATCTGAAAATTAAAACAACATAATACATATAAATTACAGCCTTACAATTTGAGCAATTAGTATGAACAGTTGTATAATTTGTACAACGGGGGTTGGTCCGCCGTCAGGTGGACGGGGGGGGGGGCTCATTACAATTGGTAATTTTACTAAAGCTGTGTGATCCATTTAGCTCCCTGGAAATTTTAAGTAAACCTCGGGTCACTACGTTATAAGGCAATCAGCCAAAGAAAAAAAAATTCTTTAAAATGACAGATAAAACTCCCAATAGAATTAGGTAGAAGAAGGCCATTATATGTTAATAAATTTATAAATAATTAATAACAGCACTGCACTATCATTTTCCTTCAGCTTCTGCAATAAATTTAAATGTTTACGTGAAGATTCTCTACATCGGATGATTGACAAAAAGAAAGCAGAATAACCCCCAGAGTTTATAATTTTAAAAAATATATCAAACCAAAAATTTTTTATTTGCCTGAAAATAACTAAACTATCTTTAAGGGTTAGGTGGGACGGGGAGAATAGCGAAAATTGTCCCCCAAAGTTAGAAAAATTTTGGATGAAAACGGGGGAATATCAAACTTTTATTTTAGTTCCCAAGGGTCTGGGGATTCGACCGTTCCCCTATAGACCAAAAGATTTTAAACTTTTACCATAGCGAAAACTTCCTGCCTTTCACTACACCCAGTTTTACTCGACTACGTGTTTTTAGAATGTCAATCCTCTCACAAGAGAGGTCTGTGCACGCCATTGTTTTTGTGTAGATGCTATTTTTTAAAAAAAAAAAAAAAAAAATTATGTTCGAAACAGTGGCGTAACGTACACCCCGCATCGCGGGGGGGGGGGGGGGTAAAGCTCTAGAGAGCTCAAAGCCTGACTGCCGCCAAGTGCCCTTTGTGAAATCCAACGCAGAGGCCCAAAACCTGACTCAACAGGGGGGGGGGGGGCAAATGTTCTCCGTTACATTTGGGCCAATGGTTCGAAATATTTAAAATAAATCACTTGACACTTCAGGTTCACCAAATATTTGCTTAACCCAAAAAAATGTTTTACAGTTTGTGTTCGATTGGTGGGAAAAGTCGAAGTATGATTGTGTGAATGACAAAAGAGCAATTAAAAGCAAAATTGTCAATCTTAATTTATTCTTGCTGTGCCTGCACATTTAAACATCCTCTCCCCCACCCCTTCTCAGACCTTCTGAGCAAACCGCTTATATATATATATATATATATATATATATATATATATATATAACTCATAACACATTTAATCTGAGCAAGTAACAAATAATCAAATAAGGTTGTTTCCCCTCCTATCGCTAATGTGATTCACAAAACATATCATCTGTCAATGTCCACGTTCTGGCTTACCACAAAGAGAACTTGCTCGCCCGCTTGATACTCTTGGCTCGGTGCCTAACTTTTGGAAGGTGGCGATGATAATCAAAGAATGTCTCAGTGACACATGTAGAAACATTCCTACACATCACACATATCCCCACTTTATCTTCTTTTTCTTTCTTCTCAGAAGGGAAGCACTTGATGTCATTTGCTGTTTACGATATTTCTCGAAGAAATATTTAAAGATTACACAACAGAGATGCACTAATTGGAAAGCAGGGGAAATGCATAGGAGATAGATATCCTTTTATCGCAATAGAACAGTTGACAAGTTGTGTGTATTGGCTCGATCGTTAAAACGTACTTGTTTTTCTTGGAAAGATAGAAAAATACCAAAGATTTTAGAGTCGAATGGTAGCATAAATATGTAGAATCTTAGGCGTACACTAGAGTGAAATTCGAGGGTTCAAATCACCCCCAACATATTTATAGCATAAAGATTGCACCTAAATGCATTTGCCTACGTTTTGTTTTAAGTATAACCTCTCCCATGAAAGTAATTAGAGACCGTAGCTGCTTTATTGAATATATTTCGTGATTTAATGAATTTTTTTATAATTCTGTGCCCGAGAGCGTGCAATATAGAATCATGTAAATAATAATAATAATAAAAAACATTGCTTTTAGTGACTGCCTTAAATTTTTTTCGAAAAAAAAAGAAAATGGTTAAATATAAATAAATTTCAATTCATAATCTTCATTTTCCAAATATTTTTTATCCATTACAGGGAGGAGCAAAAAAAGTAAATTTTTGAAAAATTCCAAGTTTCGAAAAAATTCAAGTTCGAATTAAATTTTTATAATTTTGATATTATTTATGATTAAGGAAAGAATGTATTCAAACTTTTCCATTCACTTAGCTTATATCTGAATAGCAGGAAATTACTTGTAAGCAAAATTATATAGAATTGTTTGTTTTTATTTCCTTTTCCATATTGCAATAGTCAGGGTTCATTCAAATCCTTTACTTTTTCAAAAAAAGAATTGTTTTTATATTAATACTTTTCATAAGACAAGTCAAAATAAAAACTTTGTTTGAAAAGAAGTAACATTTTCTATTAAAATACTTTTAAAGGTTTCTGTACATTGTTTTACATGTTCGTTAAATTCTATAAATTTTACACGTTCAATAATTTATTATATGTATATACATAACAATTCATCATTGAAATACTTATTCTTTTTAGGATATATTCGTGATAGTTACAAAATTTGTAGGCATTCTGACATTGTAATTTTTAAAGTTTATATACCGAGTAAAAAGTTGACTTCAATAAAACGAAATTTAGTCTGTACAGAATATCTGCAACAGTTTCAAGCAACTTTACAGCACTGATGAAGAAAATCTTTTGAGTCAAAAACAGGGATGTCACGCAGCTGAACTAAGAGCACCTTCGAATCTGACAGACGTCGAGAGGACTTTCAGCCGTTTTTAGTATCTGAAGAGTCCTCCTCCTGTTATTTAAAAACAACCACCCTGATCTATTTTGATTGATTGGCGATCTTCTTTCGCTTCAACTGAATAAAATACTGTAAACTGGATCACTCTCGGGGGAAAAATTACATCTCTAAGTTAGAAAAATAATTGATTAAAATTCAGAAATTTTTATTTTCCTGTAAAAATTAGAATATTCAGATCAGAGAGGCAAGCATTTAAGAATTTAAAAGTTAATAAAATAGGATTTTTCTATAAAGCAGCGGTTTTTCCTTTTGCCGCGGACCAGCATTATATATTGACATCGAAGATCCCCCCCCCCCAAGATTTTGAACACCCTCCTTGACTCCAAAACATGGCTGGGTGATTTAAAGGTACCTAAATACTCTTCTAAGGCTGTCTTTGCTACTTATATGTATAGACTTTTTAACGTTTCTTTTTTCATTTGAGAAAAAACTTTAAACATCTAATAACAAAAATTTCATTGTAGCAAAAGCTATGTAGTTGCAAACAATAAAAAAACTGAATTAATGTTCTGATCAAAACACATGAACAAGGAGATTTTTCATAAAGGCAATTTAGTCCAGGATATAGCACGTCTTTCAATTTTTACACGAGGCCTTCCAAAGTCTGAGTGAGTGAATGAATATTAACGTCCCACTGTTCAGCTACACGAGGGCTTTTGGCGACGGTCCGCGTAATTTTGAACCATGGTCAAGTGACGCGGACGACACCTGAGTTGGCACCCCTCTCCTAACTACCACACCACAGCAATGGGAGGACGTTTGAGATCTCGACAGATTTAACGCGTGCATCGCTCCCCTACACGGTGGGTCTTCAGTTGTACTGGATCGAACTCATGACACGCTAGCCATGATCCGATGCCTAGATCACTTGGCTACCGCGGCCACTTTCAAAGTCTGTAGAAGAGAGTAACAATAAATACACCCCTTCGAGGACACCCTAGAAAAGTGCTGGGGACCCCGGAGGTCGCGGACCTCAGTTTAAGAACCACTTCTATCAAGTATTAGTGCGTAAAAATAAAAATTAAAAAATGTTCAGCTATTTAACATCGTTTTAATTC
>BMAO01010674.1:0-81287 GCA_019973975.1 Trichonephila clavata
AACGATCTTCAAAACTGAGAGCAAACAGCTCACTTTTGAAGTACTTCACATTCTCAAAATAGCTCCGATGCACGCTTACTCAAATCTGAGAATCGCATATTCTTCATATGGAGACACAAGTACATTCTCATTTTGAACCTGTTATGGGATCAATTTTTGAGAATGAAAGATCGATATGGAGTATATAATGCACTCATATTTTGAATTTGTTAATGTATCAAATATGAGTTAAAACAATAAAATGAGTATGTATAGCATTTATTTTCGGTACTGTTGTATCTAATATGAATTTTTAACAGAAAAATATTTTATTTAACCCAAATCTTAAGGGATTTAAAAAATGTGATACCTGAGTTGTAAATTTTCACTTTCTACATCTTACGTATTATTTTATTTTCATTTCATGAAATTTTTACACTTCGAAATCAAAATTCATTTTACGTTTTATTGTGTGTAACAAAAAAGGTACTCGCATATTATCGCGAAAGTGCCTAAGTTAAAGATAACTCGCCAAATTGGCAGTAACGATTTCGCATGTTGTCCTACCGCGCTGAATTAGCAACCATGTACTTCGTTTTATATAATGTTCGCCAATACGGTGGCGACAATAAGCAAGTTATCGACAAAAATATTAATTTTTCGAGAAAAAAAAAATGCAACTATTATTTGATCACAAACTGCATGTCTTCGAACTTTTACCGCAAATATAAATCTTTGAAAACTGCAAAAATGAATTCGATGTAATAGTTAAACAAATGTGTATGCTTTTGAACTAGTTCCAGAAGCAATTTGATTCATTATTTATATTTATGTTTCTCTAGAAGCATTATATTGTTTCCTTAAAATCATATACAAGCAGAAAATTAACTTTTATTTCAAAAATTCAGCCCTTCAATAATAAGTTATTAGAAATATCTAGGAAACATTAATGATAAATAACAGATTTTTCTAAGTAAAAATTTCAAAACAATGCCAGAAAGAAATAGCTTTTTTACATATTATGTAACTGAAGAAAAAAACCTTTTGACTAAACTAACACTCATTAGGCCCAGGTGTGTAAGTACTCTTTATATCAATTGTTTTGTTTAAATAGAAACATCTATCCACATGGAAATAAAGAAAATGCATTGCTATATTAAAAATTAAGATCGTTTTTTGTTAAATCAACTGATTTTACACTCTCCTATCACCAAAGAAAACAAATATTATAGTTTTTAAGTTAATGGTTTTTTTTTAAATTAAAATACTTAAAAATTTTCAGTCCTTAGAAGAATGTAAAAACAACTAAACAGTAGATTTTTGCATTAAAAAACATTAAAATAAACAAGTTTTTAACCAACTGGAAAGAGTTTTTAGAGAAGTTTTCTGCACCCATTTAAAAGAAAAAATAACATCCCAAGGAGCAGCAGAATCATAATCTAGCCATTTTTCTACTTTATATAGCATTTTATTTTTCAATTATTCACTGTTAACAAGAAAAAATAAAACAAACCAAAATCATATTGTTGAAATATTTATTCTGGAAATTATACACATACATATATACATAAAAAATAAACAAGAATATAAGTGAAATTTTTGAAATTTTTTTTTATAAACACTATCTAATCCATATTATAGTTAACTCCATCCTTATTTGTGCAGAACAGATTATGTTTTAGTGTAATATATATTGAATTATCATTGTAAATATAGGAAAGTGTGTAAAAGTACATAAATAAACAACTTTTTAATTTTTTTAATCAAATCTTGTCTTTGAGTTACAAAATGTGAGTGAAAATGCCTTTCAAACAGTGTTGTTTCAAATAAATTACATGTTAGGATATGCGAGTCATCTAAATTATTTACTGCAGAATTTATAGATAGCTGGTTCTGAAAGGAATTTTGAAAGTTTTCTCATTAGAGTAAAATTTTTACAAAGGTTGTTCATAATTATATAGTTTTTCGAAATGACTATTTACAAAATTTAGCATAACACATGTAGTGATATGCTATACCTGTATGAGTATTTAGAACATAAGGACAAAGGCTACAATGTGAAACCAATGGTCTTTGGCAGAAAGTGCAAAATGTATGAAATTCATAAATTAATTTTATCCATAAAATATTTTTTTTAAAAAAAATTCAGAGCTATATGCAAAATTTAAAACAAATTATGAGTGGAAACATTAAAAATCAAGATTTGTACTAACAAGCAGAAATGAAATTACTGCAAATTAAAAATAAAAGCATTCATAATTTAGAAAACAAGATAAAAGATTTTTAAAAATACAATTTTTATAAATATTGCACGTCTACCTGAATTTCACATTTATTAAAAACAACAGTTTAAAAAAAATACCACACATTGGAACAATATATACAGGAACTAATTTTTTATCAGTACACTACACATTAAACATCTTTTAGAAGTGGTTTTGAAATCGCTGCAAATAAATTTTCGCATCCAATAGTATTCAATCAATGATGATGGTCTCCCACTAAGAACTCAACATGACAATAATTTAAAAGAATGGCTTATTCCTGGCAAAAAAGGAATTACATTAAGAAGCAAAAACATAAGTACTTTTTTTTTATAGAAAACCAATTAGAAAAATATGAATGCCAGGATTTAAAGAAATAGAACAAAAGGTATTTAGAAATGCCAAGAAAAAAGCAGAAAAAAAATAAAATTGAAACTGGAAAAATAATAACTGCATTTAAAAGAGTGGGGTGCTCAATATCAATTGTTATAATTTCTTACTAGTTCTATTCCAAAATGCAGAGTTAGTGTAAAAATGTAGTACATAGGACCCCACGCCTTTACCACGATGACATTAATTTTCTAGTTAATCATTTTATTCTTATATAAGATTTATTTCTTACTTTTTAGTTTGATAAAAAAGCATGTTTCTTAAAACTATAATTAAATTTAATTGTGCTTCAAATACGTCAGACTGAACAAATTACGTTATATCACAACAAATGCCAAATCTAATAATAACACACCAAGTTGGCAACCCTGATTGGTAATTGCGTCTTATTGCAACCTATTAGCGATATTATATGAAATGAAGCACCTGGCAGCCAATTCAGTGTGTACCACACATAGGAAATCGGGGTGGCCAACTCAGCGAGTTATTTAGAGTCAGCGATTGTCGCAAAAATACACAAGTACCCTCCGAGTTCCTGTGTGTTGAACGTGCTGAATTGGCAAAAGGTGCTTTGTTTCATATAATGTCACCAATTGGTTGTGATAATACGTAAGTACCAAGATTTATGTTTTTTCACTTGTGTACAACATACCTGCATACAGGAGTTTTTGTACCCAAGCTGTATTAATTTTTGGTACTTTCATAATATTGCAACCATATTGGTGAAATTATATGTAATACAACACATGGTAGTCAATCTGGCGCATACGACACACGCAAAATCAGGGTCACCAACTTGGCACGTTATCTTGAACATTGGCATTGTTGTGGTAATATGTATCGTAAAATCTGGTGTATGGTGCACACTTTTAACACAAAAAATAAGATTGAATTTTAAGCGTGCACGTTATATACCAGGTATAAAAATAAGAGTTTTAAAAAAATGTGAGCACAGGACAAAAAATTAGATTTCTACATAGATCAAAATAATGGTTATTTAAAAGAAATGGCATTCCTTATGAACTTAAAGGGTTGCACTTCTAGATGTATACTATTTTTTACTAAAGCTTAGAATAAATGACTTTCAAACTTTAAGAGCATGACTTGCATACATCTCAGGTTTCTTCATGAAAATGGGGGTGCACATTCTCAGCAAATAAACATAAAAAATTAAAAATTGCTACTTGAAAGTATAAGTGCATGTAATACGATGGTATACATGATATGCCAGATTTTATGGTAAAAACATAATTTTTTTTCTACCTTTCTTTAATGAGTAAAAGCATAAAAATATATTTATATTGGGTTAAATATAAAGAATCTGATATATATACTTCATTTATTTTCATCCAAATAAACAAAACACTATAGTCACAATAAAGGAACCATAAAATAAATGTATTGAAATAATTTCTTTATGTGAACTTTTAAGCCTTTTTCCATACGTTTACAATAAGCTAGAAAAGTTCTTTAAAATCTACAAGAAATTAGTCTCTTAAAAAGATTACTAATTGAAAACAAAAATTTATTTTGTTAGGCTTGCCTTTTTCAAGACATGCAAGCTATTTTAAAGTTCAATATGAAAATAAAAACTATTCCAATGTAGCAAAGGAATACTTAAATTATTATTTGCTATAAGCAAGTGCCCAAAAAATCAACAATGTGACTTATTATGAATCAAGTAAATTTTCATTAAGATATGTGACTACCCAAAAATTCGCAGTTTTGGTGAAAATTTTCAAAAATTACTTTTTTGTGTTTTTATTTTAAAGATATTTGAGATGGTATTGAGAAATCATGAGCTCTAGTTCAAATTATTTTAAAGAGAAATTTTAAATTGTCTGTCCAAAATTTGATATTGAACACGACTTCATATTTAACAGGATAATGAAGCCGAGCGTACTGCTCTCAATGCACACTGCTGGTGTCTCTTATAACTGTACCCAAAAGTTTGAAAACACCTCCTCAATCAATTTTATTTAGCCCAGCAGAGCATATTTGGGGAGAACTAGATTTAAAATAAAAAGAAAACATGACATATAAACACATAATGGGAAGTAAAAACAATAATCACAGAAGCATGGAGGAAAATCAATGCAGAAATTACAAAAACTCAATAAATCTATATCAAGATGTCCAAAAGTTGTTGTGGACACTAAAAAGATATCCTACTAAGTTCTAAATTAAGAAAGAAAATACACAATATTTAAAGCTATGTTGAGATTTTTGTTAAGTGTTCTAAGACTTTAGTGGCGTAATTTTTCAGGAGCTTTTTGATTATGAATTTTTAAAAATAATAGTTATACAATTTTTAAAAAAATAATTATGTCATTCCACCAAGAACAAGTTACAGATATAAAAAAATTACAATTCCAAAATATTAATTTTTATTAGTCGGAAACAATAAATTTTATAGGAAATTGCAAGTGTACGAACACTTTTGGGGTTCACTGTATTTATGTACTTCATTGCATTTAAATGTAAAAAATATCATTAATTTTTTTAAAAAATCGAGTTTTTGCATAAAATTTGGCATATTTAAAAAATTTTTAAAAGTAATACATATCTTTTAATTCCTAATATATAAAGATGTTCCATTATTTATGTATTGTATAAATATTATTTGAATACATTCATTAGAATTTGTGTAAAAGATCCTAATTGCAATTTTTTCATGAAAATTTTACTGAACTCGACAATTTTTATAATCTATAAAACTCTCCAGAAAACAGCAAAAGGGTTGAAAATTAGTTAAACATGAAGCTAAAGAGTTTGAGCTATAAATATGGTGAGTTTAAGAAATGTACAACTAGTAGAACATTTTTCATATTGTATTTAAATCTTTAAAAGCATTGCCTGAGAAACTATGTTTTTTGGCTTCACGGTAAAGTTCACAAATGGATTTCTTTTTTAAGACATTGAATTAACATTTTAAGAAAACTTTTATTTTATTTTATTTGTATTATAGACTATAATCTCTGTGTATGTATTTATGCATTTATTGCACATACAATTTGTGAGAAAAAACATGCTTTTTTTTTTTAAAAAATTGACCAATTTCAAAAAAATAATGTAAATCTTATCGCTTTAGGCACAGATAATGATGTTATTTGTGTGCAGTTTTAATATTATTTGAATATATTAATTAGAATTTTCAATACAAGGTTTACTGTAACTGCAATTTTTAACTAAAAATTCCCAATCTATCCAAAATAATTTAAAATTTTGTGGAATTGTATTTTAATTCCTGACTCAAGTGTAGTATAGGGGAGAGGGCCCTTTCGATTTTTATATAGATATTATTGGTTAGATAACGAATTCATTCTGGCTTCGGGAAACTTATCGCTAAGTGAAGTAGCTTGGCGATCGATTTTGGTCACCAAAAAAATTTTACATCGCCAAGTATCTATACTACACTTGAACCTTAATTCCTACTTCTATGCACACCCTTTTTAAAGAAAAAAGTGTTTTTTTAGTTGAAAATTTATGTTTCAATAAAATGCTCCAAACGTAGCCACATACCTCTTAAATTACCATTACCTTACCATTTTTACGCTAAATTCCTATAAAAGCCTTACAAAATCAAAACAATCTAGTACTCATGTGTTCGTCCGCGGGTAGCGTGGTAGAAACGAAAAATAGTTCGGAAGATTTATGAGAACTAAATTTGTTGTTGAACCCCAATCTTTTAAAATATGTAGCCAGTATATTAAAAAAAAACTTTTTTAATCCTGAATATCTTTTAAATTTGTTTGATAGTGTTAATTAACCATTTTTTGAAATTTTGAGTACATGTAATGTCTCATATTTGTAAAGGCATGCGTTCAAATCTGATATAAACAAACTCATTTGAAACTGAGTAAGTCCATGTAGTCATTTTTGAGTATTTCTTTTTTCTCCGTGTAATATGTCTATTTTGAAATTCTGAAGCCGAATTTAAAGCAAAGTGCGAGTAAGCTGGAATCTCAGGACGCTTTATATTGTACAAAGATAATGACCCGAAACATACTGTAGATATTTGCAAGTTATTGGTCCTCTACCACTGTCCTAGTGTTATTTAGTCTCCTGCACAAAGTCCAGACCTTGTTCTCATTGAAGATGTGTGGGGTTATTTGCAGCAAATCTATATGAGCACCAAATTTCTAACACACAAGCGGGATTTAAGAAAATATTTAGTCGAAGAGTGGACCAAAATTGATAGATTGTTTTGCAAAAAGTTGATCCACAATTCATGCCAAATAGGCTTTAAGAGGTCATAAGAAAGCAAGGGCGGCTCAACAAGATATTAATTTCTAAGTTTCAATTGTTTTCCTTAATTTATTGGGAGGTGTCCCAATATTTTTTTGAGCACGCCTTTTAACTCGATTTCTTTTATTTTTAATTTTAACCATAATTGCATTAATTAATGAGATATGTTCAAATTATTATTATTATTATATGCATTTACCAAAATAACGTTTACTTCTTTTTTTGGTTTCATTTGTATGTTTAAGTAAAATATTCCGATAACAATCTATGAACTGGTAGTGTGTCCCAATACTTTTTTGACAGACTGTATACGAGTCGTTTTTAAATAAGGTCTATTTGTCGATTAAATCAAATGCCTCTGAAAATTAGAAAAACATTGTATTTTTTATTTATCTAAGTTATTTTGCTATATAGTAGTTCTCTTTGCTTAAGGTATCGACTGGTTGCGCAACTTTAAAAAAAAAATAGAGATTATGTGGATTTTTTTGTTGTTTTTAGGTTTTGTTAGTACATTTAAAGAAAAATATGCTAAAATTAAGAAGAGAAAAATAATTATTATAACTAAAATGGGAAGAAATAGGTAAAAATTGACAAAAAATAACATAAACGTGGTCCATTCTGTACCAAAGGCTTATGAACAAAATTTCAGTTTTTCAATTCTGATGTGTTTTAATTTTTTCAAAAACTAGAGCACTTTATCTCAGTTACTATATGAAATTGCTTAAAAAAAACAGGGATTATACTCACATAAGGGACTATAAATTTTGAAATAAACAGTGATTGGTAAATCAGAAAGTTAAAACACTTCTACTATTATACAGAACTTTCACAAAACAATTCATTTAATTATGTTTCAAAAAGTTTTAACAATCACTGACCCCGTTTGATTATTTTCAAAAAATCACGTTTCGAGTAAAACGCGTTTTAAAGTGTGACATCTTGCTTAAAGTAATGGCATCTGCTTTTACTAAAAACTAGTAGTTTTTGTTCTAGTGAACGGAAAATGATAAACTTGGTATTTTTATAAATCTAATAAGATGACCTATAAATAAAATCATAAAAAAATTCATCGATTTTTGGCAAAATTCGCAATTTTAGGGTAGTCGGATACCTTAAACGCTTTCAATTACGCTAAGCAAATCAAACACTTGTTGCTGACATGGTTTCGGCAATGGACCTGGATCATTTGGAAACACCACTGATAGAGTTGAAATCGAAAAGTATCTTCCTTCGTACAGCCCAGGTCGGGCGCGTATCTCATCGTCTGTTAGGGAAATCGGGTCGCTTGCGGTTTGTTGTTGTTCCTCATCTCTATGTCTGGCCAAGCAAGACCAAGTCCCTGACTTCACTCACTCTCGAAAGGTTAAACACCATTAGAGAGTCTTCATAAAGATCCCGTTTTGTAATCCCCAGGCAGTCAAGAATGTGTTCTCCCAGAGATGGCTGGCTGGCAGAACACCTAACACAAGTCGGAAGAACTTTGTTTCCATCCTTAAAAGTCAAAGTTCGGAGGTGACCACTGCAGAAACGAGTTAGAATAGTTTGTTCCTGCCTGCTGCACTGAAGGGACAGGGCGTTTAGCCTTATACCAGTGATGATTGCTTGATTTAACTGACTCATACTAGCATCATTGTTGATTGCTTGTTGTTGGTGTAGGTGGAGTGCAGTTCTGAACAAAAGAGAGGGGATGAGTTCCAAGTGGGTTGAGCTGCGCTATCTTTAAAAGTCATAGATGGAGGGAAAAGGGTAGCTTCTGTGATCAGGAAAGACCGGAGCACCAAAAGGTAGAAGGCTGACTCAGCTGCTTCACCCGCAGTTCCTAGCTGGGCATAATGGAATGGCCTCCACGCCAAGTGTGGCCCTACCAGGAGAAAAAAATCTCCCGACGTACTTCGCCCATTCCGCTCAGGAACATCCCCTTGCCGCGTTGAGGCAAACTGCAGGACTTGAGGGGGGCGCTTGCGATTTAATTAAGGTCATTGATGATTTTCCCGTCTTTGAAGGCTCGCACCCCATTGCACATTTCACTGTCACTTACTGCTTTGAATCTGTAACCTCTCAAATCTAATGATGAATGACCAGATCTTAACTGTTCTTTGATATCAAAATTGGATTGGAGATTATGATTCACTGTCGGCGGGCCACTCAATTATTTAAATGCAATAATCCATGATATTGACCTCATAAATAACCGTTATAGAGCTTCAAATTTCGTTTAAATTTACACAAGATGTACAGGGGCTAACGCACATCCACATTTCTATAAATATGCGGAATTTAAATAGCGTTGTAGTAAAGTGCCCCCTTACTTCAACACGTTCCCTACAATGAATACAAGAATAAAAGTATTTATTCGTAAAAAATGAACAGCACATTAAAGTATGCGTCTCTCTAAACATTAATTACTGTAGATAGACTAACAGTAATATTATTTTAATGATAGTTTTTTTTTTTGAAATTTCTCTGAGCGAACAACCTTTTGGTTTCCGAATGCTATCCATTCATTATGGATTTATTGTGTTAATATAATCTCATGAAATTTTGTAAATATCCCTTTCAATAAAATGAATTTTTCGTATCTGATTCGAAACATTTAGTGAATACTAAATCTTTGTATACTTCTGAATTGCCATTGTCATAGTTATTTTGTTGTATTATTGATCGAAAAACTGACAGTGTGTAGGGGGTACAGAGACGGAACTCGGAATCACGTAGGAATGCAGGATCGTGAATGCAGTAGCTGTGAGCTACAGTGAAAAGATGCAGAGAAAAGAACATAAACAGCAGCAGATTAAATCAGAAATCAGGTTATGCTACAAAAGGTGTTTGAAAGTCTATGGACTTCTGGGATCACATATAGAGTGAACGGGACGCCCGTTCTTTCAGTTGAAGACCTCCTTGCTCGAGTATCTGTAGCTGTCAAGAGGACACGTGACATGTCAGGAATCTTTCAGAACGTAAGGAATTCCAAGCAGAACCACTGTCAGTTATGCCAGATGACTTCTGGTTGTAATTTCAGACACCTGTTTTAGTATTAACTTTCACTAAAATATTATCTGTCCCATTAATGTGTTGCTGCTTCTGTTCTTTTTCTTTGCTTCTTTGAACCGTAGCTAGTAACAACGGCATTGGCGACCCAGTATTCCTATGTTATTCCGAGTCGTCTCTTTAAGTTGTCGGCTTAGAAGCGAATCCCCTGTGTGCTTAGTTGCAGTGAAATACGTTGGAAAGTTTTCTAAAAGCATATGTTCTTTGTTTGTCTCCTGCAAACAGCGAGAGCACTTTCTTTTAATTAAAATTATTACATTAGAACATCGTTTATCCGAATCAATTGGGAACGGATACCGTTCGGATACGCGATTGATCGGATAACTGAAAACCGAATGCGATCCATACCGTATATGATACTGGACACTATACAAACATTGAAAATCATCACATACGGTAAACGTGCTTGAAAAGAAAGCCAAATAGGTGCAAAATGTTGCAATTTTACCTTGATTGTGGAAAATATTCACTTATTTTTCGCTATACCATTGTACACATTCGTATTTCCCGTGCAAGGTCTCTGATTCTCTTCAGCAGCAATAGTTGAGTAAGACAGCACTCTGATTGTTATTCGTACCACTCCATAGCTGCCTCTTACGCAGAAACGCGTCAAAATTTGAAAGACCCTTGCTACTTTCGTTGTTGTTGTCCTCGTCTTCAACCGTTTCATCATCGACAGGCTCGGATTCTTCTTGCACGGAAGTCACTATCTCGTCATTTTTTAGCATTTGAAATCCACAGCCTTCTGCATTGCATGATATCCAGGTTTCTACATCAACAAAACTCAACAAAAGAGCACGCTTACACCCCCTCACTTGGAAACAAACTGACTTAATATTCCGCGCAGATGTTTACCAAATCCCACAACTGAAATTCCCCAAATATCCTTCACCTTGGGTTTTCCGGTCACTTTTGGCTTCACAGGAAACAAATGTTTAGAGAATTGTACTGTTCGAAAACAGATGCGGACTTTGGTTTGGATATTTGATGCTCCGGATGATAAACGTTCGGATAAACGACGTTCTACTGTATAAATTATATTGAGAGAGATTTCCGACATTTATTTTATTTTTAGGAAAATAAAATTGTAAGCATAAAATGGCTCTCTTTCACTCCCCAAAGCAATTATATCGTTTTAGATCTTTAAAAAAAACCTCTTCACATCAACAAGATCTCTTAACACTGACCATAATTTATTCCTTCCCTTTTTACAGCACAACCAAATATTTGAATCTTTTATTATTATTTTCAGAAATATTAACCTCACCTATATTAAGATTCATTTGTTATCTTTTATCTGTTGTGGCAGTTGTTTATTCAGATTCAAATAATAGCTATATATAGATCCTGGTTAAAAAAATCTCCTACACTGTATATAACAGAGAATGAAGAAATAGTATCACGTGACGAATTTGAACTATAGATACCTTACAAAGTACAATAAAATACAGCCTCGAGAAATTCGTCCTTTTTGAAATGTATTGAAAATAAAAGGTAATAGTTGAGAAAAATTACAGTCTATAACAAGATCAAAGTAGTTTTGAAGAGTCAAAATTACGATGATTACAGAAGTAGTTGTCCCTTTTTTTTCTTCTGTGTGAATTGGTGAATTTTTCAAAATGAAAATTGACTCTTGAGTCATTAAGTATCCACATGGCAATTTCTACCATCTAAGATCTGGTACTGAACTAAACATATGACATTAATTTCGCTCGTCCACTTTGAGAATGGATTTACTTTTCCCGAAATGTAGAGTTTATAGTGAATTATATATATATATAAAAGAACAGTTTTCAAAAAGAAAATTTTGAGTACTCAGTTAAAAGCAATCATATTTATGAGTGAGTGAGTGAATATTAACGTCGCACTGTTCCCAATTATATTTATACGACTGTATTTATTACCATACGGGTGCTTCAAATGAAAGATATGTACTTAGGAAACGTGTTCATTTTCAGATTATTAACATCATATATATATGAACTTAAATACCTATTATATGTAACATCAGGACATATAAGAAGGTGCACCAAATAAATATAAAGCAGAATTTTGTATAAGGACAAATAATTTTTATATATTTTGCCATAGCAAGCATGATAAGTTATTTAAAGTTTAAATAATCGTATGGAACTCTTTGTTTTTCGAATGTTCATTTATTTAGTCATAGCTGCACTGTGAATAATTAAATTTGTATAACAAATTAAAATATCCAATCTAAAATTTAGCACAGATTTAATTTCTAGCTCAGTAATGACATTGTGACGATATTTTTTTTAAAAAGTAAAATACGTTTAACACGAAAATGCTTAAGACGAAATATCGGTTAACACGAAATAATAAAACGGTCTTGACAAACCACTATGTATTTTCAACCAATTTTTTTCTCTTAAGGTATCCGAACACGTTGAAAATGACCAAATTCAGTCAAGACAGATATTTTGGTTTTTTATTTTATTGAATAGAGCTATCTTTTGACTTTACGAAACATGCTGTGTTTTGTTTCTACACTACCTAGAGGCCAAGCTACAATCAATTTTATTAATTTAGAAAAACCGGAACTACTTGTATATATATCTTGTTCAAATTTTCAATCGTTAATAAAATGCATTTTAAAGCACTCCATTGAGCTGAAATTTTATATACACGATTATTTTGGATAACAATACAATAATTTATTTTATTAAAACTAATTATTCAAAGAATTACAAATACAGCCACGTTGGCATCCTTTTTGGCGACTTGGATCAAAACTTGAGAATGTTTTTTTCTCACATTTTAAAGCGCTCATTTGAGCTGTAATTTTCTATTACTATTGTTTTGGGTAACAATACGATAATTTAATTATAATTAATTAAAATTAATTGTCTGAAATTAATTATTTAAAGAATTATAGATACAGCCACGTCGGCTTCATTTTTAGAGACTTGGGTCAAAACTTTAAAAGATTTTTTCTCCCCTCACGTTTCAAAGCATTCAGCTGAAACGAAGTTTTATATACACGATTGTTTTGGATGAAAATACGATACTTTAATGATAATTAATAAAAATTAATTGCCACTTAATGTTGTAATTCTGTCATGTATTCATGTCTGTAATTCATGTATTAATTGTAAATTATGATTGTAACTATTCATAAAAAGTAACTAAAATAATTTTTTGTTGTTGATCTAAGTAGGAATTGACTTAAACTTTTTTTATATTTCTTGTTTTTAATAACTACCTGCAATTATTACCAATTTCATATTTAAAACCAATATAAACAAAAAATGCACAAAAAATGGCAATTAGTAAATTGTGTAAGAAACTGAGTTTTCAAAATACAATTTTTATTATAGATGTATTAACTTCTTACCTAAAAATTTATAATGCATTGCAAAATTTTTATCCTTCCTCTGTAACTTTTTGTCTTTATATAAACATTATTCAATAATTATATAAAATATACATTGATCAATTTATTTTTAGCTATATATTTAATTACGTCCAATGCTATTAATATCTTGATTGCTTCAAAAATCTGTTATTTCATACCTACTATAGTTGATATTTTTGTAATTTTCAGTAAAAATCATATAAAATTGTCATAATAAATCTATAAGTTCTACAGATTATTTATAAAATACAATTTATAATGTTACGTTAAAAATTTTGAAACTTTCGATAGTTACCTCTTTTAGCTTTTATTACATAAATGACTCACTACCCAAAATATAAAATACAATCCACAGAGAAAGGTCAGACAAGTAGAAACAATAGATAACGATAATAGATGTAACTTATTTCACTTATTTAGAGCAATTATATTGAGATTAATGAAAATAACATATTTCATAAGAGTTATGATTACTTTTATTGTTCTCTTGCTAAGTATTTGGCGACTTACAAAATCATTACGGAAAAAGAATTTGGCATAGGTCTATTTATATCCCATTCAGTTTTTTCTATAATTACACACAGTTTTTGTAATCATGTATTAAAATAGTAACTTCCGCGTCAAATCCAATATCACTGTTTACTCACTTCAATAAAAACATAATTGTTTTCCATACATCTCCCGATTGTGGGACATCCCCAGTCGAGCTTTATTATTTACAATTAAAATTCAAGCATCTCGATCGAATTTAGAATGGGGAAGTACTTAACATTTCTTGCCCTTTTCAAAAGAGGAAAAATTGAAATGAGATTTAGAATTAGAGCAGGTAATATAAAAAAAAATGGTTTTTACGTCTTTTTTTTTGTGTGGCTAAGTCCACAATCCACTGAAGATACCTGCTTGATGTTGTCAAACTATTGATTGCAGCAGATTTTAATAAAGATAGGGGCGAGTTTTGACCCTTGTGGACCATAAAAAAGGCATCTTTTAATATCCGAACGTGCGAAAATATTTTACGGTTTCTGTTTAAATAAGGAAGTGACCGTTTTTGGAACGATTGATTAGTATTGGAATGATTTATCGACTGCTCTATATTTTAATTTAAATTTAATGAATTTTAAAGGGAGATTTCCTGGAGTTTCGTTTCTTCCGTTACTGAGGAAGTGAATGACTTTGAATATAACATAGTCTTACGTGGGAAGTTTAGAAAAGGACAGAGAGTTCATGTTAATTAGTTTAAAGAGAGATAGAATTATATTAAAAGGAAATGTTATTAAATCCTATTTATATTTCGAATTAAAACTGATACTATATTTTGCTTTGTTTATTTATTTTGATCTAATTATAAACTACAGTTTTTTTAAAAATATCTTAAAATAACAATTAGGTTCGATAGAATATAATTGGAATCAACAGAAACTCCACTTTTGCCAGTGGAAATAGAGTGGTAGAAATTAATCTTGTTTCGATAAAAAAAGAATTTCAATACTTTAAGATCAAAGTGATATCTCCATGTAGATATCTATTAATTAAACCTAAAGACAAATGTTTCTCGAAAAAATTTTAATTTTTCAATACATTTAATACTTTTGTCAAAATATACATAGAGTACATTATTTTTGCTTTTAAATTAACGACCTTATAAATTAAATATAATTTAATTGTTTATCGTTTGGCTTGCTGAGTTAATAATGAAGTAATTTAATTTAATAATTCTAAAGCGTTGTATTGTTAACACAACCGTCCAGATTCAAAATGGCACTTTAAGGAAAATTATTTAACTATCATTTATATTGTTTATAATTTATATCAACATTTTAAATTCTACACTTCTTGGCTTTTCGATTTGTTGCTATGGAAGCAGCGTAATGATCTTTCCATTTTTATTTTGAACCTTATGTAATTTGCTTACTAAGTCATATAAAAGCAAATATATTTACAGTATTGTAGTAATTAAATGAGAAAAATGGAACTTTTGTTATTTTATAATTTTCGATAATCACATGAAAACATTACTCTGGCGGATTGTAATGTTTTTTGTTACCGTCCTTATTATATGACTCAGCATTGCATGTTTAAAGGTGCCAAATGTGTCAAAAAGGTGCCAAAAGGAATTCAAACTTCCCTGCCACATACGCCAACAGAACTGATTGTAGTTTTTTACTTGCATCCGAGTTCGTGTGTGGAGGCGGGTTAATGCGATCACTATTGTTTATAAACACGAACTACAGCATTAACATGTAAGTAACAAGGTCCTCTCCCCCCCCCTTAGAACATGCAACTAGATAGGTAAAATATATAGAGAAAGTACAACGAGTATTGAAAGGATCCGAAAGCATACCAAGGAATCCGAATTTGAAAATTAATCGTTCTTGACGATGCGACAGGGAAAAGCTAAGTTGCGATCAAGATGACCCCTCCCCCCCCCTTTTTATGTAGAATGAGAATTAAAATTTTTCTTCGTAAGATATCCGACTACCCTAAAAATTGTAAATTTATCCCAAATTCGACACTTTTTATGGTTTTATTTTATAGGCCATTTTATTAGCTTTATAAAAATACCAAGTTTATTACTTTATGTTCACTAGAACCAAAATTACAAGTGTTTCAATAAAAGCAGATGCCATGAATTAAAAAGCAAGATGTCATACTTAAAAATGCGTTTTACTCGAAATGTGTGTTTTTTTTTTTTTGAAAATGCTCAAAGGGGTCAGCGATTGCTAAAAACGTTTTGAAAACAATTAACTAAAATTTATTGAGTAGGTTCTGTATAATATTAGAAGTGTTTTAACGTTCAGATTTGTCAATCACTGTTTTATTACAAAATTTACAATCCCTTATGTGAATATAATCACTATTTTTTAAGCTTTTTAATATAATAACTGAGATAAAGTACTCTAGTTTTTGTAAAAATTAAAATATCTCTTATCCTGAAGGTCATTTCAAAATTGAATAACATAGCAACACATCAGAATTGAAAAATTTAAAAAATGTTCATAAACTTGTGTTACAAAATGGGCCCCGTTTATGTTACTTTTTGTTAATTTTTACCGATTTTTTCCCATTTTAGTAATAATATTTTATTTTTCTCTTCTTATAATTTTAGCATATTTTCTAAAAATATACTAAAAACAAATCTAAAAACCACAAAAAAAATCCTCATATTTCCATTTTTTTTAAAAAAGAGTTGTCGCAAGCATTCGGATACCTTAATCAGTGTTGATTTGCTTAAATCCATGTTAGCTCTAGGTGTTAATATTGCACCTTCTATAATATGATACAGATTGTTAAAACGAGGTCGAAGAGCACATACATCATACAAGAAGCAATTTTTGATGACTTTTATGAAGGAGAAAAATTAAATGGGCAAATACAAAAGCTCTTCTAACAAAGCACATTTAATGGTTCATGGATTTAGATCTAAGTTCATGACATGGAGCAAAAGAAGACCTCTTAATCAGGACCGCATCAATCAAACAACTAACAACCAAGTACCCACCCAAGAGGATGCTTGGGGGATATTTCAACGTTTTAAGGACAGATTTTCACATGGTTCTTGTGGGAATGATGAACAGTTCCAATTATAAAGCTAAATAAAACAGAAATAACCTCCCTCCAGGGATAAATCTTGACAGACTGAAAATGAAATTTTACAATAGGACTATTCATTATGCCAAACCCTTAAGGTCAAAAATTTTGCTCAGTAAACGAACTGATTCCCATTGGATTTACTTAAGTCATCAACTTAAATATCATAGAAAATTTCGGATCACATCAAAAGAAATGACTACACGGTAATACACCAACTGATTTCGTTCATTTCTTATTCACGAGCAAGAGTGAGGAAATTAAAAATATTTGTTCAAAGTTGGTAAGATCTATAAAGGGTTCGACAACCTTTTAACTGTGTGGTGTGCCAAACCAATCTACCAATATGATTCAGCGTGCCATACTTCAGGACATATTTGAAACAATTCGAAACATGCAGAGTACGAAAATAGAGGTCAATATAATATAGGTTTACAATTTTATTTTACATATATTAATTTTAGATTATTTAAATATATTTCCTAACAAAAATATAATTATTTCTTCAACATAAATTTAAAAAATTAAAGCTGTACATGTATCATTTATTTTTAAAAATTTATTAAAATAAGAATTAGACAACCTATAATATAAGTATTCCCCTTCAGTGTAGTTAAATAAAAAAATTAAAATTTTAAAGCAAACCTAGTGCTTGCACTACTTTATACTTCATATCGCAAAATCAGGGGTAAAATTTGACCTTTCAGTTTGACACGATTCTGAACATTCAGTTGCTAACAACTTCTTTGTTGACTCCTGATATTTTTCGTACAATAAAAGATTTGTTCACTTAGATATGTAGAACCAGCAATAACTTTCAAATAATTTACAAAATAGCTGTAAATTTACTAATAGATCTCTCAGATATTTTCTTAATTCCGTAAATGTGCACAATTCTGAAGATCTTTGTCAAATAAGGTCCATTACAAATTTATCAACTTCCATCCACTGAAAAATTGGCACATTTGTAGAGTAGAATGCCACTGAGAATTGCTCCACGAGCCCCATGCGGCACGCGTGCCGCATTTTGCCATCCCCTGATCTATAACTACACACGTATGAGACTTATTGAGTGAGTGAGTGAATATTAACGTCACACTGTTCAGCTACACGAGGGCTTTTGGCGATGGACTGCGTAATTTTGAATCATGGTCAAGTAAGCAGACGACACCTGAGCTGGCACCACCTCTCCTGACTACCACACCACACGAACGGGGGGACGTTTGAGCTCTAGACAGATTTAAAGTGCATCGCTCCCCTACACGACGAGTCTTCAGTGGTACTGGGATCGAACTCATGACACGCTAGCCATGATCCGATGCCTAGACCACTTGGTTACCGCGGTCTAATGAGACTTATTGAAGATTCATGAAGTTCATTTAAATGAAAGCCTGCTAGCCGATGGTCCATGGACCACTGGTGGTCTGTGCCAGCTGGGTGGCGTAGTTGGTTTGTTGCTGGCCGTCTGACCTAAGGCTGCAGGTTCGACCCCGGCCCAAGTCAGTGAATTTTCACTACGTTTAAAATCGACAGTGTACACGTCGTATGATTATGCGGCATGTAAGAAAGTCCGTTGAGTGTCCGTTTGTCTTAGATGCTCTCGGGAAAATTAAACTCCAAAGTACAATTTTGCATCGTCAGAGTTCAGGTGCCTCCCTCTGGAGAAGAAATTGCGTGCCAAAATTACTTGCGGTAATTAATATTGCCTATATGGTGCCGCACTAAAAAATTATACCAGCTCCTGGTGAATGTACTAGGTTTGCACAAGTAAAAATATCAATCCGCAGTTCCATTGGAAACAAAAATTAGTGGTCCGTAAAAACTTTTTGATAGTCCACAGAAAAATTGGAACACTTTTAATATTTTTTATGAAGATTCTGTTTCTCAAAAATGCCGAGCAATAAATGATATTATAAAACATAAATTCACCTTTTTTTATTAAGAAAAAAAATAGCGACTACTTTTAGCGAGATTTCAGCTGAGTATAGCTACTTTATTATTTACTTTACTGTTATTAACTAATTATTATTTTTATAATCGCTTTTACACAAATATTTTCTTATAACCAAAATTATACTTTTCACTCTCTCTCCACAAAGTAATGCACAAATAAATTTTTTGTCCAATTCAGTTTATGTTTTCACTAATGATGTGTGCATATGTGTGTGTAAATAATTGTTAAAATCTGAAAATTTTCTTCATTAGAACATGATATAAAAATATGAAACAAAAAACTTTTTCATTTCAACTTCAACTAGCTGTCCCGGTGTTTATTCTAAATTACAATAGCGACAGAATTTTTTTTAATCACCTACACATTTTATGAAAAGCTATCTATTAAGAAAAAATTATCACTTTTAAACATTTAAAACCAAGTCAGTGACCGATTAATATCAACACATTAATAAACCTACATTACTTTCTAAAATCATCAACAGACTTTTCAAGATGATTCTGGAATGTCAAGGAAAACAATAAAAAGAAAGTTCCATTTTAAAATTACTGAGCTCATATTAAGCATTTAATTATCTTACTCACACGTTTTGAATTCTAATTTAATATTCAGTTTCTTTTTAAAGTTCTTCTGTATCTACGGAGAAAAAGAACGACGAAGTAGAAAGTGTTTCTTCCAAACAACATGAACCAGGTCACTGAGCCTTTAAGACCTACGCATTAGAAATCTCGAATTAAGCCTAAACACATCGCTAACGCTCATCGAAGATTATTATTACACATAAACGCTGCAATAGATAACTTTGGAAAAAACTTATCCAACCGGTAGAGTTACAGTAATGGTGTCAATAAAACAGTGAGAATAACAACTTGTTTATTTCTTTAAGAGACGTTGAGGAAAACTGTTTTTATATAGTAAAGATCGTTCGCTAAAAGGAGAATCAGTTCTCATCAATGTATTACTCTTTCTTTTCAGATAAACAATAGCGGGAAGTGGAACATATTTGGCAGATGTTTTTTCTGTATGTTATGGAGAGAAAAAAAGTGGCTTAGGATCAGTGTTATTTTTAGAAAGTGACACTTAAAAATAATTATGACAGCGATAGAGTCAATATATCTTAGAGCTTATCGAGTTTGATAATACACTTTTGGAACAATTTTTTTTCAAAGAACGGAACTCAAAAATGAGGGAGATACTATCGTTCAGTCTATTAACAGTATCTCGCGAAGATATTTCGATAAAGAATGTAATTTTAAAATGCTTCGTATCTTTAACAGCAAGAAAAGGAATGACTAAGAATTTTTTTTATAGCAAAATGTTTTGCATGCATAAAGTGTGACTGAAAATCTTTAGTCTTAATTTTACTCATTGAAACTCAGGGTCTTAATTTAATATTTATCTTTTTATTCAACTGAGTTGAATAATGAAAGAATTTCACACCTTGTGCTTGACGCAATATTGTCTCATGGAAATAATTAAGGGGAAAACCATCTTATTAATTTCTATAACTAGAATATTTCCTCAAATTCAAAAGAATTATTTCATTAGTTAGTGTTTTCTACTTTTACAGAAAAATTTGTTCTTAAAAGTGAATCTAGTATGGAATAAAATAATACCTTAGAGCAGCGGTTTTTAAACTCTCGATCGCTGCGGCCCCCTTTTATGTACCAGAAGGACATCAGGGCCCCTCCCCCCCAGATTTTGAACACACCACCCTGATTCCCATCAAATGGCTGAGGGATTTAAAGGTTCTTCAATAATTCTAAGATTATGTGAATTCAGTTCTTAATCTTTGCACATGTTTTCCTATTATTTTTTGAAAATATCATGTTGTAGTAATGATATGTAGTTTCAAACAATTAAAAAAAAACTGAATTAATATTCTTATTCGAAATACTAGTTCTAGTAGAATTTTTTTCAATGGAGGTCAGTTTAGTGATATAGTCTAAGCTAGCCTATCTCTTACAACTTTTCCATAAGGCCATTTAAGTCAGTAAAAGAGAAAAATCTAAACAATTCAAAAAAGACCTTCACAAATCCCTAGAAAGACGCTGAGAACCCACAGGGATCTGGGGGCCACTTTTTAAGAACCACTGCCCTATAGAGATAGTATTTTAAACATTGAAAATGGATCAGAATGCCCTATTTTTTTACTTGTTTTTTAAAAACTTCATAGTGTATTGAGAATTACTCACACATACACATTCATAAATACACTAGCAGGTATACTCATTCTTCTCGCGGTTAAACTAAAACATATAGCTATCGAGATAGAATAATAAAAATAATATTTAAACATTTTTACTCCTTGTCAGTGTCTCCCGAATCCAGTTCGGGTAACTACTTTGTGCAAAACTTGTGATGTCCGAATTCAGTTCGGGCAGGAGAAAAATTAACGTTTCTATTTTGTGAAGCCCGAGCTGAGCGCCTTTCTTAGGATACTTAACTCACTATTTTCCTAATAGATGGAATTAATGGTCCTAATACATACTCGAGCTCAACGGCATGTGGATGGTCGTAAAGTTTACTTTCCTTGTTCGAAATGCATTGTGAGCAAAGCCGCTCCTGTCCACATCTTGGCTTATATTGGTTGCCGTAAGAGCCAGCTGCTCTCAAGTCCAGCTACAGTTCTTTATTGTTTAAAAACGCACGGGTTCATGGACTTGATCTAGATATTTCTGTCGGTCAAGTGGGATAAGAAACAACAACAATGGTCCTAGTCTTTCATTGATTACGACTTCAGTCAAGGAAGGGCGTCCTAGTGTAAGCTTGCTGAGCCTCACAGGTCGACACTTTCCAGAACACATCCCAGCAACGAGTAAAAAATCAACTCCAACCAGAAGGTTTTTTTATATGCTGTCGTAAAACCGATGAAAAAGGGAAGAGGATCAGACACGAGTTAATTGCAAAAAGTGAGATATGAGCTTGAGTGCAGTACCGTGTTTTGGGATATACTATACTGTAAAAAATTTGTAACATGTATGTATTGAAAATCATATTGCTGTGTTTTTATATAATATTATATTATACGGATTATATTATATTTAGCTTCAAAACTATGTTTAATTTTCTCTAATTGAATAAGATGTGAGTGTAATCCATTACTTTTCTATGTGTATGTAAAAATTATAAATATAGTAGTTATGCATTTAAAACTTTGTTTTTGTATGAAAAAACCATTTTTTTAACTTTTATAATATAAAGAACAAAATTAAACAATCAAAAAAATTTTCCAATTTTGGTCCATTTTTCTGAAAAATATGTTACAGTTAAGGGGTTAAGTAAATTGCAAGCCAAACTCCATAGAAAGAACAACTTGGCAAATAAAATAATAAAGTCAAATAACTAAATATAGCTAGAATTTACAAAATTTATTTGTCAGTCAATATATAAATATATTAGCTATGTTGCATTTTTAATTAATATTTCTTACGCCATTGTAAAAGACGATTTCCACAAAAACCGTTATTAGTGGATCTCTACTAAAAAAAAAGAATCTTTCTTTTTCAAAGAATTTTTGTCTTATAATTAAAAAAGGGAAACTTTTTGTTTATAACGATTTTTAACCCCCTTGGGAGTCGATTTTCCCTAAATACGTTTCATAGCGAATCTTAGCTCAACAAAGGAACACGTCCATGTCTACTAAATTCTAGTCTGTAAATCTAACAGTTGAAAAAAGGAGAATTTTTTTGGATAACTCCCCCATCTTCGGGGTCTATTTCCGTAAAATCCATTCTTAGAGCACATCTCTACTCATCAAAGAAACAATGTCTTCCAAACTTAAGGTATCCGACTACTTGCGACAACTTTTTTTAAAAAAAAAAATAGATGGGGAGTTTTTTTTTATTGTTTTTAGATTTGTTTAGTACATTTTAAGAAAAATACTGTAAAATTTAGAAGAGAAAAAGAAATTATTATTACTAAAATGGGAAAAAGGGGTAAAAAGTAACAAAAAATAACATATACAGAGCCATTCTGTACCAAAAGTTTATGAACACATTTTCAGCTTTTCAATTCTGATGTATTGCTATGTTATTCATTTTTGAAATGACCTTCAGTATAAGAGATATTTTAACTTTTACAAAAAACTAGAGAACTTTATCCTAGTTACAATATGAAATTGCTTCAAAAAACAGTGATTATATTCACATAAGGGACTGTAAATTTTGTCATAAAACAGTGATTGATAAATCTGATGGTTAATCTACTTTTACTATTATACAGAACATACACAAAAATTTTCAGTTAATTATTTCTAAAACTTTTTGAGCAATCGCTGGCCTCGTTGGAGTCTTTTAAAAAAAAAACACATTTTGAGTAAAACGCGTTTTAAAGTATGACATATATTATCTTGCTTAAAGTAATGGCATTTGATTTTACTAAAACACTTTTAGTTTTTGTTCTAGAGAACATAAAGTAATACACTTGGTATTTTTATAAAGCTAATAAGATGGCCTATAAAATAAAATCATAAAAAAGTCACTTTTTGGCAAAACAATTTTAGGGTAGTCCGATACCTTAAAATCTGCAGGTCTAGAAGTTCCAGAGATCTCGTGATTAGAGAGTGAATCGCTTTTATCTTATACACATATGTTGAGAGAGAAAAAGTAATTGTGTGAGACATTTAGCTGCTATCACTAAATGTTGTCATTTAAGTTATTTTCTACTCTCATTGTACAAACAAAAACAAAAATGTTTACTATCATAAAAACAAAATGTATTCGTTAGAACTTATATATTTAGTTAGAGTATATACTTTCTTTCACAAATTTCCTTTCAGTTATAACAAAGGAAATATTAAAACAGCATATCTCTTGAATTCAGTTTCTTTATGCGATGATTCAGGAAATAAATAGCATTCATTAAAAGACATTTTTTTTCGGACAAATATAATAAATCAAAAACCACATCAACGTTTTTACAATCACAACAACCCGGTATTTAACATAATGTTCAATACCAAGAAGCAACAAAGTAAACATCCTCAAATAACTCTTTTTCCATCGCTTCCACCTCATAATCCCATTTTAGTTTTTCCGACCAATTCCTGCCCCAGATCCAGTGAATTCCCAAGATCCATCGGTGAATGTTATCTGATAGGAAGATGCAATCGCTGCTGTAATGCATTCAGGACAAAGGAAGCCGTTTCGATAGATCATATGGTAAACTGTAAGTGGAACTTGACTTGTATGTCAATGAATGGCTTTAGGATGAGCGATCGTTTTGAAACTAGTTTGGGAATATTCATGGCCAAATTGGTTGGCCATTTGATCAAGTGTTACTCTGTGAATATGTTTAGTGCTTTTTGATTTATGTTGATTAATGATTGCGGAAAATTTACCTTCTGATGTTGGATTGATTGACTTGAAACTGTCTCTGAGAAGAGCAGTGCTCTTTGTGGGATGTGGCGATAAGGATTCACCCGTTTGGGAATATTTATTTCCTTGAAAAAAATGGAAAAACCCCAAAGCTTCTCTAGAATATTTTCGTACAAAACAGGTCAGAGAAATGAAAACTGATTTTTTTACCTTTAGGTTACTATAAAAATAGTATTGCCAATTTTAAACTGCTGAGTAAAACGCATCTCTAAATATTAATGTCAGAGATATCAAAATTTTGTTTAATCCCTTAACCGCTAAGGGAACGCTGCTAACTCGCAACTTTCAGTGCCACCGTTTTTTCCACGCGCGCGTGTTGTTAGGCGATTTATTTGGGGGAAAAGAAGGGAAGCGTGTTTTTCAATCTAAACATTAAATTCTTTTACTTTATAAAAGAAAGAAAAGAAAAGGATAAAATAAGAAAATGAAAATACAAAAATTAACGTCTAGAGTTGCAATATAATAATAAAAAAATTATAACTTATCTGATGTTTGATATATTCTGAAACGGGGCTGAACACATAGATACGAATATTTTTCCTTGCACAAACACACTCTCACATACAGTAAGCGAAAAGTAGAGCAAATGATGGATAGAAAAAGCAAACGAAAAAAAACAAGAAATACTGCTTAGCAAGGAATTTTATTGCTCTTGGAATATTTCTTTTCAAATTCCTTCCCCACCTCTTCTCCGATATAAGTAAATTCTTTTCAAACGTTGCAAATGTAGTTTTATTGTATTCCAAAGCCGTGGGACTAGTTTTAAACAGAACAGTACAATGTAAAAGGTCGTCTTTTCTGAAAGACGATTATACACGTCCGGGGCACTAAACGCACAAGGTAAGCAGGACGTGTATACACGCCCACGACACTTAAGGGGTTAAAGTGGAAAAAATGTATGAAATGTCGGATTTTTAAAAGAATATATAGGGTGAACTAAAAGTTTTGCCCGGATTATAAAAATTCATTATAAAATAACCGTTTATTATAACAGTGTAATGTTTGCATCACTGGATAAATCAGTTTTAGGGGGGGGGGTGCAATAGTTAACGGGAATGCTTCTTCAAGAAGAATTAAGGGCAATATTCGTATGAAAGACATCCTTTTTGGCCAAAATGGTGTCTATTCCAGAGAAATCCCCATGTGTGCTTTGGTTTCAAGGAATGAATTCATCCATTAATGTTCCTTGTTAATTTCATCATTGTTATAGTCATGCAGTCACCCTGATGTAAAGACAATTAACTTATGGTATAAAATGTATAAAGAAAAAGGCAACGTAACAGAAGGGCAAATAGGGGCCCGTGGGCACATGTGACCTACCAAGACAGTCAGAAAATCCGCTTTGAACCAAGATTTCTATCTATGAAGAAATTTTCAGGGAAAATGTTCTCTATATTTGGATCGACACATTCCAGGTGCCCCATAAGTCTGAAAATACTTTATAAATGCATAAAAATTTAAAGAATTGATGTATTCGAATACGGTTTGCGGAAATGTGATTCTCGTGAAGGGTGATTATTTTTGGGTTAAGAAAAAAAAATAGCTATATTTTCCTACTATAGATGACGCTGTACAGAAATAAGTACCACATACTAATGAAAACTATTTATTTGAAGGCAGCATATGTTTGTAATCATTCCACAACACTACCGTATTTGTTCTATGTGTCTTCCATCACCAGAAAATAAAGTTTGCTAACGAGTGATAACACCGTTCACTACAGCATGTAGCATTTCCGGTTAGATGCAGAAAAATTCATTGCGAATAGCATTTTTCAACTCCACTCCGGAATTTGCTTGAGTACAGCGCTATCTACCATAAGACAATGTAATTAATTTTTTTTAGTTTTTATCAACCAAAAAAATCCCTCACCACAAGAATGACTTTTCTGCAAATCGTATTCAAATACGTCAATTCCTTAAATTTTTATGCATTTTTAAAGTATTTGTGGTCTTATAAAACACCAGTATTTCTGACCAAAGTTTTTTTTTCTGGTGAAAATCAACTGGAGTAAATAAGGATGGAAGAGTCGGCTGACATAAAATTGCAGGCTGTGTTGAGAATTCTAACAACCAATCTTCCTTCTGATTTAAAAAAAAACAACAACAAAAAACATGTAGAAAAGTATGATAGAGTACACTTGTCTCATTAAACGGACCCTTAAATTCAATAAATAAATGTGATTGCAGCTATGGATGATATGAAAGAAAAATAAATAAATTGAATAAAACTTCCACAATTTCATTTAATTTATATTTATTGATTTTTCGGTACAATTTTTGATTTTCAGAGATTCAAAGTTAAGTAATAAAAATGTAATTATTTTTAAATAAGTACGTCCCTCCGCTTTCACAATACGGTCATTGAGCCAAAATAATTCAACGCCCTTAGTCTACTGTACTGTTTTCATACAAACATCTCATCTCTTCTTGTATGTCTTTCAAAAAGGCAACAAATAACATGCATACAAAAACATTAAAATCACGTGTATAATATTATTAAAAAATAATACATTTATTATTTTTCGTAAGTGAAACACTTTTTAGGGAAAAAAAGGAGAAAAACTTGTGACGGATCTATACGGTTTCCACTAACCTCCTCAATATTTCTTTAAAGTTTTATTTATTTCAAACAATCTCCACCGGGAGCCAAAGTGGTATTTATGCAAATGAGATATATTATATAAGTTCGGGTTTAGAAAGTTAACAAAAAAAGTAAAGTGAAGAGTTAGAAAGGTGAAGTCAAATGAATTGAAGCATCGGTAGATCAACACGCAGTTGTTGACAGTTTAGTTAGGAGTAACGTGACAAGCTACGCCAGAGAGCAGTAGATTGAAATTAGAAAAGATTTCGTATTACCGTGTGGGGATCCTTGTCTACTATCCTATTCAACCAGTAAAGAATTCATCACCACGACGGAACAGCCGATGTTACAAGGATAAGGTTAGTGATTTAGTATTTTGTGAATACGTGTACGTGTTTTAGCTGTAATTGTACGTGTTTGATCTTTCGTGGATTCAGTCGCGATTCCGTAATTCCGCTAGTAGTAACTCCTTCTCATACTCCACTGTGTTTTATTTCTCTTAAATTTGAATCGTGAGGTTGTAGCCTTCCTGTGATTAATAAGCATCAATAAATACAGTGATTTGCAACTATGTCTCTTGATTTCTCTAATCCGCCTACACGTCCAGAAACATTAAACGGTAGACGGGGAGATGATAATGCGAGGGGAGGGTATAATTCACGACAAACTAAATTTTGCTTACCTTTTCTCATTATTATGATATGCGAAGGAAAGGCAATCCAATACTTCCTATATCTTTAAATATGCATATAAAAGATCCTAAAAATACAAAAAAAGCATAAAAATTCTCTGATACAATGCAAATTTTTAATACAGAGCAAGAATAATATTTACATATTTAATATTCGTTCTAGTATTTTAATATAACGTATATATTCCTTTTATAGGAAATATGCAATTAATTCAAGAAAAAGGTTGGTTTATTTTTAGTGTCATTTATATTTCGAACCTTCCTGACCAAACTTGGGTGTGAAACATGATCATTATATTTAATATATAACATCATCAAAAAATATTTAAAAAACATGTATTTGGTTTCAAGGACGAAAACAAATATTAAAAGATAAAAGTTAAATTGTGTGCATAATGGAAGAGTCAATGGAACATTAAACCTAAAATTATATGAATCAATTATAAGAAATAATAAAGGTAATTTATTCAGAACTTATTGAAGAAAAACAGACACACAAACCTTTTTCACATTTTTTTACTCCCAGTGAATCGTTTTTAGACCTAGATAGTTAGCAAGGATAGCTCTGTGTTTGGGGTAATACTTCTATTACCAATAATACTTTTTATTCCTTGAAGCAGGATCAATTTAGTGAAGGTATTAACCATTATTGTGTGTGTGTCTACTCAACAGATTAATGTACAAGTGATCGATGTGTAGAAGGGTTAACCGAGGTTGAATATGATAATGTTCATTCCTCGTTTCAGCACATCACTCTGTAGATACTTATGCAAATAAATTAAAAGATGGAATTAATTCTACTACTTATAAAACAATATTCTCAAATACCGTACAGGGGAGAGATGAAATGATCTTTTTACGAGAGAACAGGAGTTAAATTTGCATTATCTCTAGTAAGTAGCCAAATGCACTGAGCATATCAGTGAAGATAATTAATTATCTCTCATTCTGAGAATTCCACAAATGCAACTTATATCTCATCTTACTTAACTTAGCATTAGTCGTCTTTTATCCATTCTCCTGATATGGAGTCTTAATGTTAATGGTGCGAATTATGGACCGAGTGGTCTGAGTGGGTGGAGCGTGGTTGACACCACACTCAGACCCCACGTGGTCTACCTCGATAGAAACCATATGTAACGGATTCTGTCACAGTTGAATCTTGAACTTGGCTTCAGCATAACTAGATGTGCTGATGTTTTACTCGTAATTCTTGACCTTCGGCGTACCAGGTGCCGTTGTTTACTAGGATTTTTATCTCGAATATTAGAATTCTCTTTATTATTTCATTCTAATCAGTGTAACTTGATTTAATTTGTTAAAGATTGTTAAGTTTATTGTTGAAAGTTATTGTTACCAATAAATCCAGAAAAAGACAATTCTAGGACTCCAGAATATTATTATTATTATTATTTTATAACACCACACACACGCATCAGTATTCATCAGTTTAATGCCTACTTCTCACGAATATACCAAAGATTACATCCCCGGCTTCACTCGATATTTCATGATATTGCATGCCGATGTACTATTTATAAGCTCTTGAGATGTCTAAGCCCTAGCATTAGGCTTTCGATCGTATTGAAAACATTTTTATAGACCTCACCTCTTGATCTAAAAAGGGAAGGACTTAAATTTCCCCGTAAGGAAGGACCCCAGTAAGCTTTCCTGAGTCGATTTCCACAAAACCCATTTTTAGAGGATCAACTAAACAAAAGAAGTACGCTTACCAAATTTCAACTCTGTAGATCTCATATCTCAAAGACGAAATCCGTCCTGGCAATCCTTCTTTGGAATCTGTTTCGGTAAAACTTGTTCTTGGCGATCTCTACTAAAAAAAAAAAAACATGCTTATCAAAATTCAACTATGTAATTCTAATAGTTTCGAAGATCTTGTGAAAAATGAATTGTTTTTATCCAATATATGTATATATAGAAAGATTTAAATAAAGGGAGCTATATTTACTTATTACGGCTGGAAAGAGATAAGTTATTCGATTCCTGTATATTTGGGAGTTTACTGATGAAACGTTTTTGGTTTCTACTTCATATCAGGACTCTTCAACGTTACTTTAAGAGGGGTAATCAGTTCTGGAGGTTTTAATTACACTGGAGATTCAAATCTTTTCACAAAGGAAGACTTTTTGTTGTTGTCGTGTCCTTCCCGCAGGGGAAGGAATGAAAGTTGCCATTGCCTGTGAAACACAGGTTGGACTTCTTAACGATAGATGGCTACACCACCTATCTCCACCTCCACAATTTTGGCAAAAGGAAGACTTGTATACAGCAAGTATCATTTTCTGTAATCAATACCAAAGATTTTGGATTATAGACAATTAGAATATTCTAGAATCGATTCCAAAGGTTCAAGAATATTCTAATTCTCTAGAATCAGAAATCTTTCTTGTTCTCAAGAACAATTTGCTTTCATAAGCCTCCTGTAGATCACGATTCATGATTGGGTGCTTCCTGTATTTCTTAACAGGGTTACATTCCAAAAAATATAATTTACACTCACAATATGTATTCATATTCAAAAAAATGTAATTTAATGTTTTCCGACATGACTCGATTAAACCAGGGATAGTGAACACACGAGCTTAAGATCACTTGCGAATATTAAGGTCAGAGAGGGTGGAGGCATTCATAAGCAGGAAGAACTTATTAAAATTTTGTAATCTCTGGAAAATCTTAATTTTGCAACCTATATTGGTGTGAACCATAATAAAGCTTCAATAAATAACTTGAATTAAGTAAGTTTAAAAAACATATTAGTTTTTAAAGCATATTACCAGTTTTACAAATACAGATTCCTTAACTCTGACCAGATTTAGATACTAAAAGGGACCCTTTTATGGCTTACAGTTCTATCCATTGGAGAAATTTTGTTTTAATTGCATTGTTGTTATTTTTAAGAGTATAAAGTTCAAAATTTTAAAGTTTCTAATTTAAATTCTGACTAGTTAGTATAGTTGAAATAATTTTAAATAAGTAACTGTCTCATACATAAATATCATTCGGAAAATATACATAATTTTTGATTCATTAGATTTTTCTTTGTGGTTTTTATATATAATTGAAGTGTTTGCTACCATTTAAAATTAAGAAAATGTTGTTATAAAAAAACAATCATTCAGAGGGTGCAAAATTTGGAATTCTACAAAGCTCTTTTTTATTAAAAAATATTCTAATATCTCTTTTATTAGCTATTTTTTACTATAAAAGTGATAAAAGCACAGCGTTAATTTTTTTATATTGAAAACGAAAGACACACAAAACTGAAAAATGCATCATCGAACAAAAATTTCAATTCTAAAAGAATTTTTAATATGAAAAAAATATTTTAAAAACTGAATCCAATCAAAAATTAAAAGAAGGGTAATTGAAAAAAATACATTGTTTATACATGCAATAAAAAAATTTGTGGGGTAACAGAAGGGGGGGGGATTCAGTATATATATATATAATATATATATATATATATATATATATATCCGTAATAACTAAACGGCTGAGGTACCTGTTTACTGCGCATATAAGTTATAGCGCAAAGTATCTAAAATCACCCGTAATATTACGGACTTACTTATAGCAATGACTTCTTACTGGGAGATTAAGAAATGCATGAAAAAAAATTGTATTTCAAGACCATTTACTACAAATTCAGTAAGAACTTTTTCCCATTGCACTTATAAGTAGTTGGTAACCGAGTTAAATTAAACTGACTTATATTACGCGTTATAAAGCATCCATACATTAGAGAAGAATGTTTGACATTATAAGCAAAAATTTAAACACACTCTAAGTTGGAGAGATAAACAGAAGGTATTTTAATCTGTACATAGAACTCAGTTTTATATAATTAGGTTACTTCTATTGTGTGTAGAAAGAACGGGTTCCAACTGAAAGTTGCAATGAATGTATTTACAGCGGATATATTAAATTTTATTACGTTCATTTCCTATCCTCCTCGTCAAGAACTCGGAATTATAGATGCTGTTAGATACTTCTCGAATATATACTGACAAATTTCGACTGTTTGTGGTAATGTGTGAGTGTGTGTATTTGCAAGGACGCCTTAAGACTTCTTGAGGCCTGGGCCCCTACTCAAATGGAGGTTCTGGGCTTTTACACAAATGTAGGCCCCCTTCTATTTCCCTTAAGAGCAAACAGTACACAGCATACGTTGTCAAATACTCGTACAAACAAAAACCCAAAACAAATAAATGTGCATGACTTACAATCCCACAAACCGGCTAAAACGACGGCCGCCATTTGACTGAATGAGTAATGAGGGTGTATGGTGGTAGGCCTAGGCCTGTACGTGGACAATGGTCATCACATGTAGCCAGTTGACATATTGTACAAAATTCCCAATTTTTCGGAGAATACAATCGAAAATAACATTTGATCGCTGAAATTATTCGAATTATGATGTTATTGAGGCTGAGTCGAGAACGAGATATGAGGCCCCTTTCTTGGCCGAGGCCCTGGGTCCGGTCCATGTAGTTGGCCCATGTCTTAAGACGCCCCTGTGTATGTGTGTGTGTGTATGTGTGAGTGTGTGTATGTGTGAGTGTATGTGTGCATGTGTGAGTGTATGTGTCTATGTGTATGTGTGAGTGTGTGTGTGTGTATGTGTATGTGTGTATGTTTCTATGCGTATGTGTGAGTGTGTATGAGCGAGTGTATGTGTATGTGTGAATGTGTATGTGTGAGTGTATGTGTGAGTGTATGTGTCTATGTGTATGTGTGAGTGTATGTGTCTATGTGTATGTGTGAGTGTATGTTTGAGTGTACGTGTCTATGTGTATGTGCATGTGTGAGTGTATGTGTGAGTGTATGTGTCTATGTGTATGTGTGAGTGTGTATGTGTGAATGTGTATGTGTGAGTGTGTGTGTGTTTATGTGTGTGTGTTTATGTGTGAGTGTGTGTTTATGTGTGAGTGTGTGTATGTGTGAGTGTGTGTGTATGTGTGAGTGTATGTGTGTATGTGTGAGTGTAAGTGTATGTGTGAGTGTAAGTGTCTATGTGAGTGTGTGAGTGTATGTGTCTATGTGTATGTGTAGGTGTATGTGTCTATGTGTTTGTGTGAGTGTGTATGTGTATGTGTGAGTGTGTATGTGTATGTGTATGTGTGTGAGCGTAAATGTGTATGTGTGAGTGTGTATGTGTGAGTGTGTGTGTATGTGTGTGAGTGTGAATGTGTGAGTGTGTGTGTCTATGTGTATGTGTGTGTGTGAGTGTGTGTGAGTATGTGTGTATGTGTGAGTGTGTGTGTGAGTATGTGTGTATGTGTGTATGTGTGAGTGTGTGTGTGAGTATGTGTGTATGTGTGAATGTGTGTATGTGTGAGTGCGTGTATGCGTGTGTATGTGTGAGTGTGTGTGTGTGAGTATGTGTGTATGTGTGAATGTGTGTATGTGTGAGTGTGTGTATGCGTGTGTATGTGTGAGTGTGTGTGTATGCGTGAGTGTATACGTGAGTGAGTGTGTATATGTGTGAGTGTATGTGTCTATGTGTATGTGTGTGTATGTGTGAATATCTATGTGTGAATGTGTATGTGCGAGTGTGTGAATTTATGTGCGAGCGTGTGAGTGTATGTGCGAGGGAGTGTGTGTGTATGTGTGTGTGTCAGAGTATGTGCGCATGTGTGTGTGTGTATAAACAATTCTGGATCCCAGGATTTACACAAAACAGGATCGCTGTCAAACGAATTATTCCCTCTAAAAATGAAGAGGAGTTAATTAATCCATTCCTATGAAAAATGCTTATTGTTATCGTTATATTGACTATATGTTGTACAAAGTTATTTAAATACTCCTTAATATCAAACAATATTTAAATACAAAAAAAACATAGATAAATTTAACAAAAATTGAAAGAGCTTTATATTTTTCCTTGCTAATAATCCAAGCTATTTTCGTCTAGAAAAGGGATCCTCATTTATTATTGTACTAAAAATTAGTTTAGATGTTTTATTTCTGCCCTCTCCTCCAGATATTTAAAAAAAGTGGCATTGTTTGGTCATTCCAAACAATATATTATTACGGATTTGCTAGAGTGAAACTTCTCTGCAATATTTTTGACATTCATCTGTTTATCAAATATTTTCTGGATATATATAAGTTAAGTTTACCATTGAATTAAGACATGTTACTGAGAAAATCTTATTAAGTTATAAAGCAGTTGCTATACACATTTACTTCGTTATCTGTATTGTGTTTTAAACACACGCAACACTAATAACGATGAAATACAACACAAACACACGAGGTCACTAAGACGATGCATGAAAGAATTTTGTTTACTCCAGAGATTTCAGCTTTTATAGTTTCCTCAACGGAAACTTTTAGAATTATATGATTTCCCTAATGATCTTCTGTAATTGGTTAGAATATGCGAATAATGTAATATTACATTATCTTGTTTTAAAAACGCAAACGTGGCAGTTTTTTAAGTGATAAGGTTGCAGTTAACAATATATTACCCGATAGGTGGGCAAACTAAAAATTAATTATCTAGCGAAATCTTGAAGGTCTCACGAGCATTATGAATCAAATAAAATCCCTCGAGAGAAAGATTAAATAGTGAAATTACATATATATATGTGTGTGTGTACTTATACTAATTAATTCAATCATATTTGCTTTCCTTAAATTTGTCCGTCTTTTTTCCCAGGTCTTAAAATATCTATACCGATATCTTAGTTATAATGTATATGAAATTACTTTTTAATTAAGTATTTAAAATTTTCATATAATTATGTAAAATAAACTAAATAAGAAATAAAATTTTATATGAAAAGTATGTTTCTGAAATATAAAATCTTTTTATTTTCAGGTTCGCACTTTAAAACCAAATAAGCAGACAATCGTATGAAAAATAAAAAGCCGAACTAGAAGATGAGAAAAAAACTGTTCAAAATTAAGAATATCTAACAATATACAATAAACCTTTGAAAAGTACTAAATACAAATTCCAGATGAATGTATAATAATCTCTTTTCCTTAATTAGCTTTTTACCTTTGAAAAATTTTAATCCCGAACCAAATTATTTATATATTTTTGTTATCTTATCATCGTTTTTTTAGTTCACCATTTTTTTCATATAAGGAACTTCATTTTTATGTTTATAAAGTTACCACACAGGAGGAAAGTTATAAATACAACTTCATATATAATGCCAAATTACATTAATGTATACTTCCATAAGAATTTATTAATTAATTAAAAGGTCTTGGGAAGAAAAACTGCTTTCATTAGTCATTCTTAAAACGTATTAGCATGATTCTGAGCATATTCTAATTAAAAGAATTTCTTGCTATTTATTTAAATGTCTCAACTTTATTTATTAATTAATATTAAATTATAATAATTATAGTTATAGGCATTATAGAATGACATTTCAAGGTTACTTAACTAAATACGTGTACCTATTGTGGCATTTGCATGAAAAAAATGGATAATTATTTTCAGAATACGTAGGTATTAAATATATAAGTACTATAAAAATGATTATATATATAAATTCTACGAAACCTAACTTAACATAAATTGAGTAGTGTTATTTTACGTATCTGCAATTACTTCAGATTATAATTTTGCGTTTTTCTGGGTTAAACTTTTTTTAAAAAAAGAGTTTAATATCCTCAACTAGAGCTTCTTGAATGAATTTGTTATAAGTTATATCATATTTTTTTTCCCGAAGTAACATTTATGAATACAGGTATAAATTTTTAAAATAGTCTCCCTTCATTGCGTTCTAAATTCTATATTCTCCACTTTTTTTAAATGTGTGGCACTGCAAAATACAGAAAATAATTTCTCTTGAATCATTTACTTATATTTCAGGTAGAATTTTAGAAAAATATAATAAAATAGCTGACTAGGTCCCTTATTTTGCAAAAGCATATAAATAAACAATTTTTGATACTTAATGTCGCTTAAATTACAATATACATAAAAAATTGTTTTAAGAAAACTATTACAAAAAAAAATTATTTAAAGGCCTTTTTTGGAAAAAAAAATGAAACAAGTTAAATAAAAAATATTGTTTAAGTCAGTTCCTACTTTAAATGGATGAATAGAATATATGTTATTAACGATTGAAAATTTGACAAATACATATATATATATATATATATATATATGGAGAGATTGGACTAATAGTAGGAATTGAAAAAAGAGCATGATTTGTCTGCATTGTTGTAACAATGCACACCCGGTTTGGCTAGTTTGGCTGAAAAACCGGTTTTTAACGCCAACTTTGGTCGTTATTTTAACAGTAACATTAACATTACAACAACTAACATAACATTACAAAAATAGAGAAGAATCTAAGTTGGCTTAGAAAACCGGTAATTAATTAATTAACAGATAATTAATTAATTAATATTTGAAAAACTGTATTAACATCAAGTGCCATCAAGTACAAGTTTTAAAAAAATTATTTGAACTTGTTTGGATGAATATGAAGTATTTAATTAACAATTGAAAATTTGAACAAGATAAATATATATATAAATAAATATACAGAGAGAGTGAGCTAATAGTAGGAACTGAAAAAGAATGACAGTTTCAAAACATTCTTGTTTTATGAAAAATAATTCCATAGACAATAATAAGTTGACTACATATACCTAAGACTTCTGTACAGAGCCTGAAATAGGATTTTTAAAATAATACATTATTTAGGAATGGATTTATTCATGTTTTAATATATCAGTGTAGAGAAATTTTAACAAAAAACGTCACTGTTTTAATTGATCTCTCTCTCTCTCTCTCATAACTCTGAAAATAATATGAATTTTACAAAAATTCTATTCCATACTTTTTATAGAGGTCCTACCTATATACAGACAAAATGTTATTGTTACAGAAACATTTTTCATAAAAAGGGAACGCTTTTGGAATTGTTTCATTCTCTGTTCTTTTTATTGACAAAAAATTGCATTTAAATAATTTTTTTATAGTTTCAATATTCTTAAAACAATTTTATTCGTATATTCTAATTCTGGTGACACTAAATATTTGAAAATATTTATTAAAAAGCTTCCTTTCTAAATTGCAGTTCGTCTCATGGAAAGCCACCTAAAAGACTTAAAAAATTAACTGTTTCTCTATCATTTCAAATCAAAGTATTTAATTTTAAGATTTTGTCTTATTCTAAAGAATTTCGCTTTTCACTGTTTAAAGACACACATATATTTTTATAAACTATTTTTATTTCAGAAACAATCTCTAAAGAAATGAATAATATATTATGCTTAATCCCCTTTTTTCATTTAATTCAAAATAATTTGTATTCATATCAAAAGGGAGCTTTCAAATTTTGCTTAGTAGAAATAAGCTTTATACAAACAAGTATTTTTTACTCTATTTCATAAGTTTATAATTTATGCTTATTTTATAATGCATAAATGTTACACTTTTATTTGATAAAGTTTATAAATCTGTCTCAATGCTTAAATGTCGCATGTAACGTATGTAAATAAATATATCTTTTCACTATTCAAATATTTGTATTCTACTGTTTGGGATTATTTTTTTGTAGACAATTATTGTGATTTATGTAATGTATCAATCTTATGGGTTTTAGTAATTGGACAATGTTTAAATTTTTTAAACATTACCAATTTCGACTCAATACACATTGAACTTTTTTTTTTTTTTTGTGGTTTTAACTGGTACATTATTTTAAAAAGAGCAGTTAGTCACAGATGGGAGGGGGAATACAGTATGTGTTGTTTATATTTTTCGTCTGGAACTGAAAAGTACAGCTGTTTGAACTTTTGGGGAAGCAAAATTGCTGACTTGCAAGCCAGGTGGCCAAGCCTTAGAATTCACGTTTCCTGTCTGGATTTGGAGTCACAAGCTTTGATTTAGGTCATTATTACATCCCTATTTTTGCTATACCAGAATGGGGAACAATTTAAATACAGACTAACAGATAAGACTGTTGATAAGTTTATGTTGTTCTTGCCACCTCTAGCTAATATGAGGGACCATTGTATATTATAATTTATGTTATTGTCTTCAATAATTTCATTGACTGATATCCGTCGGCAAACGAGAGAAAAAAAATCACTAGTTTGTTAAAGTTTTACTTCTGTTAGACTTGTTCTGAATCAATTATTCCGATCCAAATTTTCAAGTCCTGTAAGGTCATTCTTAAATATTTTGGGCTGTTTATTTAGGGAAAATCGTTTAACACGAAATTGAGAGGACTGAAATATTTTTTCGTGTTAATCAATATAGCAGAAAAAAACATATATTCAACAAAATTAAGCTTATTAGAGTACATTTTATTTACATAGACGTGTATATATGCATGTATTTAATGAGAATCAATGAAACAAAAACATTCACAGGAACTTACAGAAATTTAATACAAAATATTTTAAAGATTTTTTTTTTAAAAAAAGCAAAACATTTTCAATGAGTTTTTAAAAAACAGTCTGATTATTTTTCTTTGTATTATATTTTTTAGCATCATATTGTTAAAAAATAGTTCGAAGTCATCATTTTTATTATTCATTTCACCATTTGAATGTGTGTCTAAATAACAGCGCATGCTTTTCTCAAAATGTTCCTCATTTCGGAGGACGTGGAAACACAGGAGCTGCATTATTCATTTAATTTTCACCGTCGGAATTCGTGGTATCAATGATATTTTTTGAGCTTTGAACAAAATCCAAAATGTCTTTGTCTACCATATTTGGGCCTGTACACACAGTACCATCGTCTACTGCAACGACATCTTCCGATGATACACTAGGACAGTCCAATCCAGCTGTTGTTTTCCGTATTTGTTCCTTCCCAGAAGAGAAATCGTTTCGTGTTAAGGTATCCGAACACGTTCAGAGTACTTTTTAACAGAATAACATACCAAAACATTATAAATGCTCTTTTAGGACTCAATACCAATAAATATTACTATTTAACTATCAAAATTTAAAATAAATTACCTGAATTTTACGCAAATCATAATTATAAGTGAAATTTTAGCAATATTTTTGAAAAACTTCAAAGCAGTTAGAGAAAAAAGTAATAAATATATATTGGTAAAAGTATTTCCAGAACAAATTAGATGCATTTATCTAGAAAATGTACTAAAATTTTAATTTTTTATTAAAATTTGAAAAATTTAGAGCCGATTGAGTAAACATTATAAGAAATGTTAAATTTTTTATGAGACCATTATTTAAATAACAAGCCATAACTCAAAAAGTATTCATACAATAAGAAATACATTCTCTAGAAAATAACGTAAACATCAGGTTTAAAAAGTTTTATAGAAATACATTCGTAATATTTTGAGTTATCAGACTCGCTATGATAGATTTTGGGCAATTTAAATGCCCACTTCTGGTAGATCAAAAAGTATAAGGGGTGATCAAATGAAAAGGTACAAAACGACATAAAAAGGAAACAGTTAAATATTTGCATATTCCGCCATGGGAGAATGTAGCGAGACATCTCGGGATGCCATTGGAGGCTCTGACTGGGATCGGAACATGCACGGGCGCCCGCATGCGCAGGAGAGAGCAAAGGCTCTTATGACAGTCCGTATGAGGACAGGATGGCGTTCGCGTTGCGAAATTCGACGATTGAGGAGCAGCGAAGTGTTATCCGATTTCTGACAGTGGAAGGTGAGAAACAGGCAGCTATTCATCGGCGGATGGTGATCGTTTACGGGGAGGAATGTGTCTCTGACAAGTCTGTCAGAAAATGAAGAGCCCGTTTTCGTGCAGGCCGTGAGAGTGTGGGTGATGACCAGGGACCAGGCCAGGCAAACACTGTCATCACGAGCGATCTCATCAACAAGGTGGACGACCTAGTAAGAAGTGATCGGCGTGTCACATTGCGAATGTTGGCGCTGAAGGTGGATGTCAGCTATCGGAAAGTGTGGACAATTGTTCACGACAGGTTGCGATTTCGGAAAGTGTGTGCCGCTTTGGTTCCGAAGCAGCTCACCGACCAGCAAAAGAAACTGCGTATGGGACTACCACCGCAACATCTGTTTCGGTATCAGGAAGACCCCACTTTCATGAAGCGGATCATCACAGGTGATGAGACCTGGTGCCATCACTACGAGCCAGAGACAAAGCGGGATAGCATGCAGTGGAAGCATGCGTCGTCACCTCCACCAAAAAGTTCAGAGCCGTGAAGTCAGCAGGCAGGGTGTTGCTCACTGTCTTTTTCAACGTTCAAGGTCCACTACTTGTGGAATTCCTCGAGCACAGAAAAAGCAATAACTCCGATGTGTACTGTGAGACACTCCGACGCCTACGCAGGTCCATCAAGAACAAAAGACCGGGGCTGCTCACGGAGGGTGTGGTTCTGTTCCATGATAAGGCGCGTCCACACGTCTCCAGAGTCACACAAATGGAACTGGACAAGTTCAAATAGGAGACGTTGGACCATCCGCCCTACAGTCCGGACATGTCTCCCTGCGATTTCCATGTGTTTGGTCCACTGAAGAAACACCTGAAAGGGAAGTGCTTCAACTCGGACGACGCACTCAAGGACACTGTGAAGGACTGGGTCTCGTCACAGCCACAGGAATTCTGGGAACAAGGGATCCTGCGGCTTGTTCATCAGTGGGATCGTTGTGCTCAGGCCTATGGTGTATATTTTGAATAAAGTTTACATTTGTACCCACCGTGTCGTTTCATACCTTTTCATTTGATCACCCCTTGTACATATTAGTATAGAGAGAGTGTGAACTAATAATAGGAATTGAATAATTTAGTTCTCTTTGCAATGCCGTTATCATATTTAGCATCAAAACTTCTCAAATATTAAAACCCCGACAAGACCATAAGTTTTCTATGAGTAAATATTAGTTTGTAATTGTTTATTTTAGTTTTTGCTTAGGCATAAAATAAATAAAAACCACATGAAAAATACATACCAGGGCGTACTTTTTTCGGACCAATATATATAATTTAATCAGGCATTTGAATTAATATGCTGAAATATATTTCATTATTGCACAAAATTGTACTTAATGATTAGTCTAAAAAGTGAAAAAATAAAGTAATGTGTTATTAGACAACACATAAAATAAAATAAATAATAAGAATAAGAATACAACCTTTAAGTGTTTTGTAATTAGTGTCAAGTGCTTTGACAGTTCTTTTCCCCTCTAAACGCTCCCGTATACGTAATTTTATGGGTTATATTTCGACATTTTGAGCCAAAAAAGGCAGATAAGTTTATAATATGATCAGTGTTTCTCAAATTGTGGGGCGAACCCCTAGAAGAACGTGATAACCCTACGAGAGGGGCACGAGCATATCGAAAATCGAAAAGTCGAAAATAAAAGATTATATATTATAAATATATCTATATAATATATTATGTAAATTAAAATTATTATTTATTATTAATTTACTGAAAGGAAGCAAAAACAAAATACATTCTTGATACATAATAAAAAAAAAAAAAAAAAAAAAAAAAAAAAAAAACATAATAAAAAATAAAATATATATATACTATAAAAGTATCAGTACTGCACAATGTGTTTGATAATTAATTTAACAATACTAAGTAAAGAAAAAGTTTATACAAAAATTACCAGCGACACCATGGGCTTGTCATACATAAAATTATATGCAAAATTTAATACTTATCTTGATAATATGTACGATTTATAATTGAAGTGTCGTATTGTAGCTTTAGCTTCAAAGTACATTAGTACTGATTTCAATAAAATGTCATCCAGGAGGGGGGGGCGTGATGAAAAGTGTGATTAAAAATTGGGTCGTAAATATTGAAAGTTTGAGAAGCACTGAATTAGATACAGCAATCACTAATTTTAAAATGGAAGGAAATGCTTCCCCTAGACGTGAAATGGTTGAAGTGTACGAGTTTATCATTCATAAGCGAATTCTTACGAATTATTGCATTTTTATCGAAAACAAACATTTTAACAGATGTATTAAGAATAAGTGTTATATTCTTCCGTCTTCGGCACATACTTTTTAAATCAGAGGTAGTCAAGTAATGGTCCGCGAACCACATGCGGCTAAGATAGTAAAAAAATAAAAAAGAGAAAACGTTTTCTTTTTTTGGAGGTCAACATATATTTGTGAGCAAAGTTTTTTTGGCTGAAGAAAAACTAGAGCATAGGTTCTCAACGTGGGCGTTTGAGGCTTTCAGGGGGACAGTAAAAGACTCAGAGAAAATTAGGGGGCGTTGAGATGGCACGGAGGGGCTTGGGCAGATTAATCAAATATAGTCTAAAAAGACTAAAAAAATACGCTGATTAGGTATTAACAAAAGTAAACTTTAATACTATTTACTATGTTGATTATATTTATAAATCATTTCTATATTACATGAACGAAAATTCACATATTACGATAGTTCGGGAAGTGGATGAAAAACTTAAAAATTACCTTTGCATTCAGACCTACATTAAAGTGTGAATGATATAGTAAATTTTAATTTCAGTAGTATACGTGTTGTATTTGTCTATGACAGTAAGAAAAATATTTCGTCCACTGTATTTCATTACGTATATTATCCAAGGAACATAATTAAATATTTTAACCAGGAATTAACGTACGATTTTTAAAAAATTGAAACTGACAATTTATGTTTATTTTGAAAGCAATAGTTTATTATGAATTACTTCGTATCATCAAAACCCCTGCCTGTCTTTATAACAGTAAGCTAAAACTTTTATTCCACTCTTAAATGAAGAATAAATTCAGTAGCGCATTTCAATTCCAACAATATCCTATCTGTGACTAAAATATATAATATTACACATTGAAATATATTTGTGGTAATAGCTATTTCAGATTAGCAACAAAAAAAAATTGGAGCTTAAAATAAATTACATTAAAAAATGTATTCTATTAGGAAAAGAATATTTTTTCTCTTGTTTTCACCATGTATTATGTATGCTCTTATTTCTCTGGAGGGGGGGGGGGGCAGGGGGCGGTATCGAAATATTCACTAGAAAGGGGGCGGTATCAAAATATTTACTAGAAAAGGGGGCGCCAGTTCAAAAAAGGTTTAGAACCTATGAACTAGAGTAAATGTAGGTATAAATTGACTGGCATTAACTTGCAAACAGTGATGAAAATTTTAACAAGCACTCCTGTTTAAAAAAAAAATGCTGAAAAGTGTGATAGGGTACATTTGTCTCATTAAACGAATTCTTAAATTAAATATGCTTGCAGTTATAGATATGAAATTAGCGCAATATAAATAAAGAATAAAACGACCACAATTTTATTTAACTTATATCCATTGATCTTTATGACCAAATTTACAACTTTTCTGAGATGCAAAGTTAACTAATAAATAATTTTAAAAAGGTGCAGCCATCCAGAATCTTCCTCTTCCACAATGGGTTCCTTGAGCCGAATTATCTGTATGTCAGTGCTTCTCAAACTTTCAACATTTGCGACCCAATATTCAATCATAATTTTCATCGCACCCCCCCCCCATACAGATAACAATACATTGAATTCAGGAATGCTATACTTTGACCCTAAAGCTACAATACGACTTAAACCTGTTAAGTGCCACTGGCGTATATATACGTCTCACTCAATCAGTGTGTTAAATGCCCCGGACGTATATATACGTCTTTCTGAAGTACGATCTTTTCTGTGCTCTGATATCCATAAAATTATTCCAAAGGCTTTGGAATGCAATAATAGAACCTTGACACTGTTAACGAAGAATTTACTTATACCAGAGGACTTCCTTAATTATTCCTTTCTCGCCCTACCCCCTCAATGCATCACAGGCGCGTGCCTACGAGGAAAACGGAGGCATTGGGGGGGGGGGCGAATCCTGTAACTTGTAATTGGCAGTTAAGGGATTATTTATAAGCCGTACAAATTATCAAGATAAGTGTTCATTTTTGTACATAATTTTATATGTGAGAAGCCCATGGAGTCATTGGTAATAATTAAACTTGTTCTTTATTTAGTACTTTTAAATTAATTATAAAATACATTGTGCAGTACTGATGCATTTATAAGTGTATTATATCAGTGTAAATGCTAATTTTATTTCGTATTATATCGGAACGTATTTTGCTGTTAGCTTTCAGTAAGTTAATAATTTTTTAAATAATCTTTTGTTTTCGACTTTTCCATATGCTCGCGCCTCCCTCGTAGAGCTATTACACTCCTTAGGGTGAGCGTCTCACAGTTTCAGAAACGCTGTTGTATGTCAAAAATGTAAGGGAACACCAATTAATTCAAAAACGTTACTTGAATTCCAAAGAAACATTTCGACAATGAAGTTCATTCCTTTATTTAAAATATTTGCTACTCCTTATACTAATACACATTTCTTTCAATTTCAAACTTCAAATCGGGTTTTTACTGCATTAACAAACTTCATAGCGACCAAAAGAAATATACTTTTTCTTCTCCAAACTCCAAAACTGAACAAAGATAACTGATACATTTCCCATTTCAAAACAAGAAGCGAACCGTTCGAATTCCATAACTTGGAACAAAAAGCAAGATCCCCATGGCTTTCGAACATCGTGTTTACATGACATAATCTCCTCGCTTGTCTGACCTTATAAAACAAGCCGACATAAGGTAAAGGAAACTGGGACATTCGGGCCGAAAATTAATGGCCTTCGAAAAAGCGAGAGCTGCTATTCATAGACAGAGCAGTGAGAGTTCATCTCAACTCACACAACAAGGTATCGAAAATAAGAACGACTCGTTAGACGTTCGAAAATTCAGCTGGCGGGCAGAGGATAGTTGACGTTTTGAGCTTAATTGTTCGCTCATGTTGTTCTAGAAGAACATACCACCTGCCAATCAGGACTCGGGAAGGCAGAACGGATGAAAAGTTTTCCCGATATGTTCCTGTTGCATTTAGGATATGATTGAGTATCGTTTGAGTGTTTAATTGTGCACTGATTCGATGGCAACAATTAAAGATGAGGAATTGGAACGATTAAGTTAATTGGTTTAATTGTTTCTATCTTGCTTCCTCAGATCGGGTGAGATTTGAGGAAAAATGTTTAAGATGTTTCAAAAAATCGACAGTAGGATCATTAAGGTGAATTAAAATAATTAATGATTTGCAACATTAATGCAAATGCTGCAGAAGCAACTTTTACGGAACTGATTTTTATTATAATTAATAGCTGTGTGAAAGGAAGCAATATTGGCTATTTAGTATTAATTTGACATAATTAAATGTAAATAAATGATTAATAAAAATTAAATTATACCACTCATGTTCTTGTATATGTGATGAAATTTAAAATTCAATTGGCTTTCACGTAAATATAGAATTTAAACAATGAAAATTCTCTTGTCTTATATTCCAGCGAATTATTTGATGTTGCATATTTTTTCAAAGCTGTTTAATTTACTTGTAATACTTTTCATGAAATAATTTTGTCAGCACAAGAGAAGCTCATATTAACTTAACAGCCTTTATCTGTGCATAATAAAGGAATTTTTTTTGATGAAGTATTCAATTTTTAAAAATGCGAAAGTAAAATCCATGGCAGTTATTCGTTGCAAAAATGTTTAAAACTTTCGATAATGTTTGAAAATGTTTTTTTTTTGGTTCCATAATGTCCTATAATATTTTCAGTTATATTAATAATAGTATTCAGAGGCTTTTATATATTCAGTTCAGTTCATATTTGTTCAACTGAAGAGAGGTGTCCCATTGTTCTTTTGCAGTTTAACTTCACAGTAAAATAAGAGAGTTTTAAGTTTATTATTTTTAAACTTTTATCCTAAATTCTGATTTAAACATGTACATGCAGATTAGCTCAACATTAGGAGAGTAATATAACGTTTGATTTTTATTTGATAATAATTATTGGCAACAACTATCTAACCAGGGGTACTCAACCTTTTTTTCTGCTGGGCCACATACATACATATGTTAGCTATTTCACGCGAGCCGCAACATGAGAATTAATGGAGGGTTAAGGAGTTGAGAAATTCTTTAAGGTCAAGATAACATAGAAAATTTAAAATGTGGAAATTGCTCGAAATATTATTAAACTCTTAATTTTTCTTTTTTTAATTATTATTTTTAAAAGTTTTTATTTTTGTCACAGAATTTTTCTACATTGGAAGCATTTAAGAATCACTCTTTCACAATTTCTGCATCAGTAAACGGTTTCTTATGATTGCCAATGATATAATAAATTTCATAGGGTGCCTTTGTTATCGTTGTGGCAATACCTCTGACAAAACACTTTTTTGCTGTTGTAAAGATTATTCAAGAAAGCCTATTTGTATCATCTCTTTAAAAAGACCTTAGAGGAAAAGTGTCATTGAAAGGTTCCTGATTATTGTTATTTTTTTAAATACACTTTCGTGACAAATCAAACAATTACTGAACCATGCTTGTTTTTTATTACAAAATAGTCAACTTTCCAATTGTCTTGAAACAATCTATTTTCTACGAATATTTTTCGTTTGCAAGATATGAAAGATAGTTAAAAATTAGTTCCACTCATAAAATGGTCGATACTCCACTGTTGTCTGTTATCCCTAATCAAGAAAAAAGTATCATTTCGCCCCATACGACCTCGACAGCAAAAAGCAAAATTTATATATTTGATTTTTACAAAGAATTTCCCACCAAATTTTAAAAAATAAATGAATTTTTCAGAGAAAGGGCCATGACCGGGCCACTTAAAAAGGCCCACAAGCCGCAGGTTGAGTATCTCTGACCTATACAGTCTCTCCCTCCCTCTCTCTCTGTGTGATTTGCACAATTTTAATTAATAATAAATTTCATTATTTTGTAAACTTAGCTTTTTTACAAGTTTTAACAAATATTCCAGCCATCCAGCCAGTATGTTGGATATGACCTTCGGCTTGTAACCGAGTGGGCTCGGGTTCGAATCCCGAATAAGGCATGGATGTATCTTCGGGAAAAGGAGTCGTACTTTCACCTGTAATGGATTCCCGTCTAGAACTGAAAGCAGCGCACTCCTTCTGTTATATGCTGGGATCATCATTTGTAATAAAATGTCTATATTCTTCTGTTTGCATTATATGTTTCTGTTCTTCCACTCGTATTTCATACGTATCCCAGTATAAAAACATACACACGACAACAACAATAAATATTTCAAAACAATATAATATTCTTTAAGATGTAGAACAAATCGACATGTTATGTTACAGAATATAGAACTGGATGAGAAACCCAACTTAATTTAGCTTTGAGTTAATAAAGCTAAACCGAGTTTGTGCAACTGGTATTCATTTTTTTTCTTCTTATCTTTTTTTTAGATAATATCAGTGGATGGATTTATTGAATAATAAAATGTTCAAATTATATTCAACTAGAAATTATGTCAATAATAAACACGGTATTATAAAATGCCGATGAAACTAAACCTTGCAATTTTGATGCATATATATAAAACTGGGATTGAAATAAGTTTTGATTAAAAAGTGGGCAAATATTTTGATAACTCATTCCCTATAATCGCACGAGCATGCAAGGAAAAAGTTTGAATAAAAAACAATCAGATTATTAATTTATCTTAAAATAACTTTTTTATATAGAAAGCTGGATGAGAAATTGAAATAGAGTATATTGCAAAATCATTGAAGCTAAATATTTTTTATGTCAATTACATTTTTTTCAATTATATAACATACACAAATAAAAGTTTTCACCATTCAGTTCGTTTACTTTTCATTTATTAATTTCTCTCTTTTTTTTATTAACTTACCTTTAAATTTTTTTTAAAAAAAATATTATTATAAATTTTGTAGGATTTATTTTAAAAGAAGATTTTTTAAAATTGCTTATATTATTTCAATCATATTCAGTTTGGGATAAAAACTACCCAAATATTGTTTCAACAACATGAAATTTTCAACAATATGAACAATATTTGTTCATTATTATATCTACTGAAATATTTTTAAATTCATTTATATATTTTATTTTCAAAACAGTTTATCTCCGTTTACAAAATAATTCAATGTAAATATACTTCCTTATTTTCCTGACTAATTCCAGTAAATAAAACAATTTTACTTTTAATTTTTCAATTAATCGTTTTTATGGTATTTGGAAATCTTCAGAATTATATTAAAATTCTGAGTACGTTTAATCTTTTAAAATACATACATTTTAAAAAGTGAAATTCCATGTATTTAAAAATGACATTTATCAATAGAGGTTTATTGTGGAAGGTGAGTTTATTATTTCTTTTGACAAGATGTGGAAATTTGGAGTGACTGTTCAGGGGTGTCGCGTTTATTATTTCTAAATTCCTCTGGTCTGTTACTAAAAACTCTAATGTAGCTTTGAAAAGTTCAAAAAAAAAAAGTCAACAGATTTCTTATATTTAACACTAGATTGCCCAAGGAAGTCATTTTGACTGCTTTTTAATTTCCTTTAAAAAAACAATTACATATATAATGACAATATATTTACAAATATTCTCAGACATTTTTAGAATATATTTTTTTCCAAGTGAAGTAAATTTTTTCATTGTTAATGCTTACTAATAACTTGTTATATGACTGTCAATTTTTTAAAAATATTAAAAATTAATTTTAAACAAATTTTTTACGCATTAGTTATTTTTTCACAATGCAGTCATTTTGACTTCTTTTGGGCAATATAGGTATATACTAAATTTCAGTCTTTCAAGTGTTAAAACAAGTAATAAATGAAAATTTATTCGAAATTATAATAAGTTTCTATCATATGAATTAAACAAAAAGAAAACATAGTTGATATAAAAGACAGCAAAACATTGTAATATCTACTGTTACTTCTTCTTTTTCAAAATAAGCCTTTTTTTATAACCTTACTTCAAACATTTTCCACCATATAAATTATGTTTATATAAATATTTTTAAATACAATGTTTTGCCAATCAGTATAAAAAAACACACACATTTAAGAATATTATTATATATTTAAAAATCGTTCTGCTTCATAAAACACTATCAAGAAATTCCAATTTTTATTATTATTATTATTTATTTTTTTTTGTATATTTTTAAATATTGTTATTAGACTGAACATGAAAAATACCTAATTTCAGGTTCACTTGATGGCATTATTTTCAAAAACTCAGATTAATATTCTCTGGAAAAAAATTCTGCTATTTCTTTTCCTATTCTCATGAGGGTAAAGTTCACCTTTATTGTGTTTGTATGTAAGAAAGGGAAACGAGTTTGCATTTTTTAAAAAGTTATTTTAAGAATTAAAAAAAAAAGAACACTTTTTCTATTTAAATTTTCTGCTCTGTTGGGCACGATGCCATATGTTCAGCTCTTTTGAACTCAGTGTAACGTTTATTAATAAATTCAGAATTATATTTAAAAAAATATTTATTCAAAGAAAAAACTTAAAATCGTTTGCAAAGCTTTTCTACATGTTGACAGTTCAGTTAGTTTCAAATTAAATAGTAAATATAGGTCAAAATATTCTTATATTTTCCTTGATTACACTTTTAAAAAATTCAGGATGTAATTTTTTATTTTCTTAAATAATTGTAAAATCTCTTACGATAAAACCTTCTATAATCATCACATTTTTATGTACTTTTTCCCCTTAAGAAACTTTAATAAATTTGTTTCGAATTTAATTAGTATAATGCCAAAATAAGTTAAAATTTTTATCTGCGTGGGTGATTCGTTTCAAAGAGTTAGATATTAAAATACTAAATAAAATATAAACCATTTTTGAGTAAAATTATTTGAATCAATTTTTCGATTCTTTATTCAGAAAATTTTTATTTTAAACTGAACATCACCCAAACCATCAATTTATATATAAGTCGTCAAAAAAGTCATTTAAATTTTGAAAAAAAAGTTATTTAGAATGTTTTGATTTCAAAAACTGTCGTTTCTTAAATATAAACACAGTTACACTATTGCTTAAAATAATTTAAAAGTAGCTTAAACAATAAAAAATACAATAATTTGACATTCTAAATTTATAATTCTTTGAATCAAATAAATAGTTTTGTATTCTTTACCAAATGTTTTAAATTTAAAGATTCCAAAAATTTGCGACAACTTTTTTTTGAAAAAATGGAGATATGGGGATTTTTTCTGGTTTTTAGATTTGTTTAGTACATTTTAAGAAAAATGTGCTGAAATTAAGAAGCTAAAAAGAAATTATAATTACTAAAATGGGGAAAAAATGGGTAAAAATTTACAAAAAATAACATAAACGGGGCCCATTCTGAAACAAAAGTTTATAAACATTTTTTAAAATTTTTCAAGCCTGATGTGTTGCTACGTTATTCATTTTCTTAAATGATCTTCAGGATAAGAGATATTTTATTTTTTACAAAAACTAGAGCACTTTATCTTAGTTATTATATTAAAAAACTTAAGAAACAGTGATTATATATTTACATAAGGAACTGTAAATTTTGTAATAAAACAGTGATTAATAAATCTGAAGGTAAAACACTTCTACTATTATACAGAATATACACAAAAAATTCCAGGTAATTGTTTTCAAAACTTTTTTAACAATCGCTGGCTCTGTTTGAGCATTTAAAAAAAACACATTTTGAGTAAAAGCTTTTTAAATTAATGGCACACACACACATCTGCTTTTACTAAAACACTTTAGTTTTTGTTCTAGAGAACGGAAAGTAATAAACTTGGTATTTTTATAAAGCTAATAAAATGGTCTATAAAATAAAATCACAGAAAAAATTTGTCAATTTTTGGCAAAACTTACAATTTTAGGGTAGAATACCTTAAATCTTTTGATAAAAATATTAACACATTTTGAAGCTTTTTGCTAATAAATAACTTTAAACTAATATTAGGTCAATAATACAAAAGCCAACGAATAAGGTAATGAATTTCTTAAGATTTATGTAGCGAGAATACATTCCCAGACTTTCTCAGAACTAATCCTTTACAGTAAAAAAAGAAGGAAATATATATATATATATATATATATACATGAATGTATAATTAATGTTAAAGTGTAAAAACGAATAAGTTAATTTAAAGCGACAAAAAAAAAGTGGTTCTGATAAGCAATTTTTATTACAAAGAAATTATTTTTACTTCTTTTTATCAAGCTGTGCAACAATGTCGTTTATTTAAAGAAAATAAATAATATTACAGAATATATATATTTTGAACTAGAAGGAAACTTTTTTTTAACAATAGTGAGAACATTTTTTGATTCCTACATAACAAAGACTTTCAATTAGTTTACATCTTAATCGGGGAAAATTTTATTTACATTATAGCTAGCAATTACCACATAAATTGATTTCACAACTCATAAATAAACGACATTGAACTCCTATTTGAGGGAAAAAACGTCTTAAATTTTTCACCTTGCTGTATAAAAGCATGCTAAGAAATATAAAATATTAATCTCACTTCTCAAATCTAATCAAATTTTAATCAGTTCTAAGCGTTCTTAATTTGAATTACATTGTAATTAAGTGGTCATTGTACCATTACAGATTTCTTTTTTTAAAAAAAAAAAAAGCTTTTAAGAACTTCTAACCCATTCAACCAAATATAATGCTGTGCAAATAGATATCGTTATTAAAATTGAAAAAAGGGAGTTTTCTTCTGATTTCTTAATTAATAAAATACTAATTCTCTAAAGAATTCAATAGCACAAAACTTTTTAAATTAATCATTAATTTCTGTATAGATTATTTTTAAACAATTATTTGGCTGTGAGAAAGTTATAACTTAGATAAAGTCCATTAATATTAATTCCAGCAATCGCTTGACCTTCTCTATTTCTTCTATTTAAATCCTTCTCTCGTTGACCTTCTCTCTCAGTTTTACCTTCTTATTTCAATGCTCACACCTTACTTTTGAACTGAAATTTAATCAAATTACTCTAAAAAAGTCTTTGGGAACTAGATTAACAAACCTTCATAGTTTCAGAACAAATAAAATATTAAATAATTTTTAACAATTCTTTTCTTTTAAAAGCTCAGGCGAAAAAAGTATCAACAAATTTAATTCCACTCTATTCATTTTAATTTTAAAAAAAAAAACTTATTCGTTTTCTTTCAAACTTATTCTATGACTTCTCCTTTTAAATTCGCTTTATTTTTCAACGTTTATTGTTTTTAAAATTCGTACATTCATTTTTCTATTGATATAAAACAAACATTTTAGTTTAAGAACAGGGGGAAAAAATATTAAACAAACGAAACGATTTTCAACTAATCCTTGATGTTAGGCTTAGAGAAAGTTACAAGTAGGCCTAACGCCATTCTATTCATTTTGGTTTCAACAATCGTTTGACCCCTAGCGTACGACCTTCCTATTTAAGATGCGAATCCTTTCATTTTGAATTACCAACACCTCTGCCATTATTTTGAGAAATCTCTAATATCTATTTAGATTACTGAAATGTCTTTTGAAGCCGAAATGGGCAGAGGCTTAAAAAGAAAAAACTTGATTGTCCATTTAATAAAGCGAGGCTCAGGGAGGGTGTATGGCCCTAAAAATATAGGTCAGTAACCTGTTTCACGGTCAACAAGAAAAGGAAGGTGCTCCAAGTTTGGACCCAGAGGATAGCAGACGCTCCGAGGTTCCGTTGGGATTTCCGAGCCATCATAGCCCAGTTATCGCCTATTTGGCGATGAAAATGGTGGAACAAGAAAGTTGAAGTGTGATTTTTTAAAATCGTTTACACCTAATAGTAAAAAAATATCAGGGACAAACTTAGAAGCAATTTTTTTTTTCAAGCCAGAAAAAATATTTTTTTATATCATAATCTAATTTTATTAAAATGTCACTAATTCAAGAACCTTAATGATTTCAACCACAACCTTAAAGTGTAAAACTTATTTTCTCATACTTCTTCAATAAACTGGCTAATTTTTTCAAATGTTTCTCATGTATTTTTTTGAAATAAACTATATATAGTACATAAAATATTTCTTCTATTTAAAATATTTTTCTCATATATTGCATACCTCTATTGAATCTAAGAAGTTATAATCTATAAGTTAAACTAAAACAAATTTTTTCGAATCCAATTAATATTTAAGGGTAGATAAGAAAGAAGAATTTAAACGTTTTCATTGCGAGAAAGACTTCAAGCCACAAGTTCATTTATAAATTAATTCAACTTCTAAAAAATAATACAAAAAAGGAATTTTTATATAATACTACATATTTGAAACTGCAAAATAGTTGAAGAACAAAATTAATTATAATTTTAGCATTATAAGTCCCTAAAAATTTACTATTTTTTTCTCTTGCCAAAAATCTTTATAAAAGACATGCATCAAATACCTTTCATATATAACCACCTTTCTCTCAATTTGTATATGATCGTTCTATGATGGTACGTTTCTTTTAAAAAGATAATTTTTTATGGGTTGAAGATTTATATATATCAGAAAATCTTCATTTTATCTTGATAAAATCGTATCTTTAATATTGCTTTATCTTTACTCATCTATTTTATCTTAATATATCTTTATATTAATCTTAATTCATCTTATCTTTAATATCAGATGAAGCATTAAAATTAAAGTAAACCGATCACTCTATAACAATCTTCAAATATTTGAACAGATTTTATCCTACTAAAAATTGCTTCTTGCAACTATTTTGTTCTCAATTCATTGATTGTTTGTTTCTTAATATCACACACTCTGATGCTTCATATGGGCTATTGACCACTGTCCAGAGATGAGAATGACACTTGAGCACAAAACTCACTCTCCGAACTTCAACACCCTACCAACGTGAGATTTTTCTCGGGAAAGAAATGTTCGATTTTAAAAAAATTTCGTGTAAAAAATTACAAATAGAAAGTGAGAAGCATTGAAAACAATACTACTAGATAGATGGAATTCTTTCACCTTTCATTAAAAATATTCTTTATAATTTAAAAGGATCACTTTTAGTTAACCTAATAGAAATGTTTGAGTGTAAAAATGACACACAGCTGATTGTGTTATTTTATTAGAAATTGATTCTCTAACAAATGAAACCTAAATTGGCACGCTCAAAAAGATTCATATTGAATAAATGAAAGATATTAAAGTGAAGATTCTCAAGACTTCAGTCTCGTATCGATAAGTAAGCCGTTGTACCAAACAATAAAAAAAAAACCTTTCTTCAATATTTAGAACATTTTAAACATATATCTTCGGAGTAAAACTACACACGGTTGTCTTGAAGGAATAGAAAATCTTTACTCGTATTCTCACACACGCAGTAACACACACACATTTTATGATTTCTGGAAGTAGTAACGAATCAGGGAAGCACCGAGTACAAGACTAATTTGTATTTATTTATTAAATTATTTACCTGGAATTTTTACACACATAACAAGTTTGCTAAGATACAGCCCTATTGAGGACGTTGTTAAGGTATCCGACTATCCTAAAATTGTGAATTCTGCTAAAAATTGACAACTTTTTTATGATTTTATTTTATAGGCCATCTTAATAGCTTTATTAAAATACCAAGTTTATTATTTTCCGTTCACAAGAACAAAAACTACAAGTGTTTTAGTAAAAGCAGATGCCATTACTTTAAACAAGATGTCATACTTTAAAACGCGTTTTACTTCAAATATGTTTATTTGGTAAAACTGGGCCAGATTGCTAAAAACTATTTGAAACTAATAGGCTGATTTTTTTTGTATATTCTTTATAATAGTAGAATTGTTTTAATCTTCAGATTTATCAATTCCTGTTTTATTACAAAATTTACAGTCCCTTATGTGATTATAATCACGGTTTTTATAAGCAATTTCATATAGTAACTAAGATAGAGTGCTCTAGTTTTTGTAAAAATTAAAATATCTCTTATCCTAAAAGTCATTTAAAAAATGAATAACATAGCAACACATCAGAATTGAAAAATTGAAAATCTGTTTATAAACTTTTGGTATAAAATGGGCCTCGTTTAGGTTATTTTTTTGTTAATTTTTACCCATTTTTTTCCATTTTAGTAATAATAATTTCTTATTCTATTTTAATTTTAGCATATTTTTCTTAAAATGTACTAAACAAATCTAAAACCAATAAAAAAATCCCCATATCTCCTTTCTTTAAAAAAAAAAAAAGTTGTCACAAGTAGTCGGATACCTTAAGACTGGATCACTCCTGTGATAGGTTGCTTTATTGCAACATGGGGATGCTTGTAGGTGTGTGCTTAGTGAATCTAAAAGTCAATCGTAGAGAGAGTCCTTTGAAGTGTGCTGGGGCGTCGTAGAGAGTTGAAGCCTGTAGAAGTGTCTTTCTAGCATCTGCGAAGCTTTTTAGCGTATCGAGAGACCCTGGAAAGACTCTACTTAAAGGTGGAATACGCCACGCCCATAAAAGCGACATGTGAGGCACAATCATTTCCGTTTGGATGCATCCCGGATTGCTATTCGGCTATTGGTACTTGTCACCCCTCACACGGTGGGCATTGAAGCCAGAGATTGGCGTGGGAACTGCACCGGTCACTTCTCTTTTAGCTGGATAAAGGGAGATCAAAAAAAAAAAAAAAAAAGGCTGACTTGTCTTAGAACATAAGCGTTGGAGTGTCCGGTCTCGGATACTTTCCCATGCGATACTCCGTGATATTTGAGACATCGCCAGTTCCCTAACAGGAGAAACGGGTTCTTTGGTAGGGACCGCCGCAGGATCATATTTTAAACTCGAGGGTGTTGGTGAATTGCGATCATCCAGTGTAAGCTCAAAAGGGATAGCAAAATTACTGCATTCTCTCAGGAAGGAAACTGCGATGGGAAGAATAATAAGAACTTTACAAACACACACCAGAATGTAAGGGAGTGCTAATTATTTTTAGAAATTGCGTAGGAGTTTTTAGGGAAGACTTAGTGTCATTATATTTGTGTGTAAGTGTATATGGCTGAGATTAGTGTGTAATGAAAAAAAATGTTTAAAATATCGTCTAATAAATTGACATTACAAGGGAAAATCAAACAGTGTTTGAATTAATATCAATGCACTCCTCTTCTTGATTATTAAAGCATCGAATGAATATATATATTTAATAAAATATAGAATAATTAAATGTAAATTATTAGAGAATGTTATTTAACTTTTATCTGAATAGATTTACATTGGTTAATATATAAAACAACAATGGACATACAATTTCATTTATAAAAATCCTATTTTTTTATGCTGATATATGTTTGCTGCTAAAAATGAATCAATAATATATTTTTAAGACGGCTTTGGTGGCTTAGAGGTAACGAGCCCACTTCGTAAGCCTACGGTTGTGGGTTCGATATCGGCTGGAGTCATAGGCACGCATGTCATATAACTATGTGACACGTAAAAGATACCTTGAGTATCAATTTGGCTCTGGTACTCACGGCAATATTTAGCATCCGATAAGAGCTTGAATTAAAAACTAATTCAATTGACAAATTTTGGCAACGAGGCCGCCACCAGATGGTGCCACCATAAAATGGCTCTGACACTTGGGGACTTGCTGTGTCTACAAAGGCTAAATGGCTAAAATTCAGCCCCTTTGGTAAAGAATAATTATTTTTTAAGTGAGAATGAAATTGATAAGAATATTTCAGAATTAGTTTTAAAATTACTTTTGAAACGTACGCTTATTGAAAAACGTAAATGAACACGAAAATTTATTTTCATGTATATTGCATATAAGAATGCAGTAATTTCAATTTTCTGTTCAGTGTAATATTTTTATTGAAAAAAGTTCAAAACAAGATATACAAATAAGCCAATGGCAAAGATTCTTCTAAAAATGTACAAAAATTTTTTAATCATAAAGTGGCGTAATGTCAAATTGGAACATTTACTAGCAAAAATTATAATACTTATTTTCATTTATTTCTGAAAAAAAATAATTAATATACTTCAGAAAAACAGCCAACATTTAATATTTATTTACATTTCAACTAGTATCGTATCAAGGATATAATTAAAATACCATATTCATCTATCACCTAAAACAGTATATTGAACCCAGAAATGGTATTACTTTTTGCAGTTCAATAGACTAAGAAAGAAAATTTTGGTTATTAAAATAAATCTAAGTTTTTAAAACATATCTATTGCTCTATCCACTTAAAATAAAATCAACCATTTTTAAATCATCCGTTTAAATTCATACCTTTGGCATTAATTCGCTATGTATTCGAAATTAACTATGAAATACAAATACCCCCTTAAAATATTTTTTTATTAAATTTAGAAGAAGAAAGCATTTAAGAATACCTCCTCATCAACAAATTATTTTTGTAAAAGGGAAATGAATGTAATAAGTAATGTAGCTTCAGAAATAATTATCAAACATCGTAACTTCTTTACATGATAAGGAAACTAAAAATATTTGAAATTAAGGTATTGAAAAGCGTTAAACCAAACGTTTATTTACATAACTGTTTAGAATATTGTACTTTTTTTTTAAAAAAAAGAAAGAAAGAAATGCTACAATAAAGTTTAAATGAAACGAGATGAAGTAAGAAAATATAAATTCCAGAAATATGACTGAATAAAAACAAATCTATTATAGTGAAAGAAAAGAAAAAAAAAACAAATAAAACTATAATATCATACAAATACTTATATAATAACATATAATTTCAGATGATTTTTTTTCTTAAAGACAAAAACATATTTTTTTAGATCTTTTCAAGTATGTTGCTTGTTTTTGATTAATTTTAATACAAAAAGAAAAGCGTATTTTTACAGAGTAAAAATTAGAATGGTGATTTGAAGGTGCTTTTATGTAATATTAAAAGAAAGAACCTAAGTATATATATATATATATATATGTGTGTGTGTGTGTGTGTGTGTGTGTAAGAATAATTGAATTAGATCTAAAATTTTATCCCTAGCCCCTTCTAACTTTTATTTTTCGGTTACATCTACAAGTATTAAATTTATTATCCAGTTCGGGAATGAAGAACACATGGCCTTAACAGAAGTTTACCGCTCCGACCATTAATTTTTATTACCTAAAATGTCATGCTTAAATTCTCAAGTGTACCTCTTCAATAAGACATGTACTTGAAAAGACATCTGGCTTTTGAGTAGGCGCGGACTCTTGATTTTTAACACGTGTCCGTCTCTCTTTCTTACCATATATATATATATATATATATATATATATATATATATATATGGATTATTTTTGGAGACTCTTTCTACCAAAAATTTTGAATTCTTAAACGTAATGTTAATCTTGTAGAATTTTAACTTTCCTGCTTAAATCTAGATGAGTGAATCGATTTCAACGCAATTAATTGTATCCAAAAAAAGGAGAAAATAAATTGAAAGTGTCTTTGAATATTTACATCATATACGGACATCATATATTATATATTTAGAATACATTTTTGGATAGAGGATCTTTACATATTTCCTCTGATTTCTGAAAATATTTTTATGGCTATTTTAACGATTTATTTGTGAATTTGCAGACATTTAAGAAAGATTTATGAAATATTTTAAAACACAAAGAGAAAATGTAATTAACCCTCTTTTCCCCTTACATATATACTTTATTGCAGTCAAGTCGATATATTTCATAAAGGGAAAAGAATAATATATACAAAGAGGGGAGTGAGGATGAACACTACATATGTTCAGAAATTCTTAATGGCCGATTGAAGGGAACCTTAATTAATAGTATTCCACTTTGAAATATCTTAATACCCTGTAAAAAAGTTTCAAATATAACCCACTTCCTATTTTTAGCTGTCAACAAGTTTGTGCACATTCTGTCTACTTGTGAAAACTACTTGTACTACTTGTAAAAATAAGAAATTACAACTAAGCTACGGGCAAAGCACTGCAAAAAATTGAGAAAATATATAAAATTTCCAAAATATTTTCAGTCAAGTAATACTAATCATAACTGTACTGAAATTATGTGAAAAATAAGCTTCTTATCGTCAAGAAATAAATAGAATCAGCTCATTTTATTAATCGCTCAATCACTCAACAGTAATACCACAATCTACTCTACCCGACTTACACGAATCCGGAGTTACGCGATTTTCAAATCTCGTCGATTCGTCTCCGGCTTGAGAAGAAAAAAATGGTAAAAGTGTGGGTGTGGGTGGGGTTTGAACTAATCTCCATCTGGGCTAGACGAAATTCATGAGCCCATAAATCTGCACAAAGTCTATGAACAACAGGGGGGAAGCAGCAGTAGCCTCCTCACAGGAAAACCCCAGACATTGTAGAATGTACTGAGGAGAAAAAGGACTGATGTCACATTTGGTGCAAATCGGGAAGCTTCTTTTGCTACCTTCAAAATTCATGCACCTCAGGTGACCAGTCGAAAACCGCGAGAATGGTAAAATTGTTGAAATTGGTCATATGAGTGAAGATTTTTCTGATAATTTTAGACAAAAAAATTTAGAAGTATGTAGTGATAACGTTCAAGAACTACTGGATTCTCGCTATTAGGTACTGGCAATTAATGAGCTCATAGAAATCTCTTTCATGACCATAAACAAGGTACTAATAAAGTCTGAGTCTCTAGATCCGGTTCAATCACAAGATCAAATAACGGTTGGGAATTTGAAATGCCTCCGTTTAAATGGAACTACAGTCTCAAACGATGAACTAACTTTTTTTCAACAAAACGAGGGAAAAAAAATTATTAGGATACTAGAAGAAAATAGTACAAAAAAAATATTATTTGAGCCAACACACTACTCTGTCGGATTTTATGAAACCTTCTTCATCAAAATAACTTCGGCTTACGATTTCGTATGCGTGTTATCTAAGATTTTACTAAAAAAAATTTTCACATTTTTTCCCTAAATTATTATTTTCTTTCGATTGTGGCTCTTCCTAAAAATAATTTATAGGTATTTATATGCGAGATTATACCCCGACTTGCGCGATTTCGACTAAACTACTATCGCGTAAGTTTGAGGTATTATAGTACATGCCTATAGTACCATTTTAAATGAACGTGTATTACTCCCAAGTAATTTAAGAATTCTGTACTCATTATAATTTCCATTGTGAATGGTTTAGTGAACATTAGTAGAACAAAAACAAAATGCTTTCTTCTTGCACAAAAATTTGATTTAGAAAAATACTTCCGGCAAAATAATTCTCACGAGTACACATTTACTCATTGCAGCTCATAATCTTAAAAAGAAAGATTTAACTCCCAAACGGATATACTTTTTATAAATATAGAACATCTTACAATATGAACACACATTGATGTCTTGGAATACGAGATTATCAAATACACAGATTAAACACTGGTGCTACTTCCTATATTTGCTCTTCAAAGACACTATTTAACGAAGTTCTACAATAGCGGATTATTTTATACTATTTACTTATTTAAACCACATACACATCCATTTCCTAGAAAATTCCAAAAAGTGTTTTCAATAAATCATCTAATCATATCCCCCCCCCCTATTTTAAGCCATCTATTCCATTTATTATTTAACTTCCACATTCTCACTTTGGACAGAGGGGGAAAAAATCGACAAGGATTCCTGATTTTTTTCCCCAAGAAAACACAATTAAAGATCGCCAAGTTGTATTTTCAGAATCAGCAGCGAAATGGGTTAGCTTACCGAAATGGCAACCCAGGTAGTGAAAGAGGGAAGGGGGGCAACAGGTTGACCCCTCCCCCCTACAATACGTTTCCTCTTAAGATTCACTCCTTTAAGTATGTGATGCTCTAGATTTAAACACTCCACACTATATAAAGAGAAAGCTTTCTCTGAGTTTGTTAATTCAAGAGAAATCTTCCAAACCGTTTGAGTTCAAGTACCAAAAGGTATGTATGAATTTTCTTTCTGCACTGTATGGATTATTTACCGTAAAAAAAAATGCGAGCACAAAAAAGGCAGCCCGATAAAGAGGTGTTATTATCTTTAACGTTTTCTTCAAAGAGCTTTGCTGAGAGTCTGAGATGTTTTAGTTATAAGTTAAAAGCATGATTGGAGTTTTTAAAAAAATGATTTCAAATTCTTAGGTATTTTACCACAAGTCTTTTGTCGTTGTTGTTCATAAAAATATATCATTTCTCTTTTTAAAAAAAAAATAATATTTTCAAGAAGGGCATTGCATAAATTGGCATTGCATTATCTGTCTGTTCAGTTTACTACATTTTAAACGGTACTTTAACAAAGTAAAAAGTTTGGAAAAACAATCATTTTTTTAAAATTCTTATTCATTTTCTTTTTGATGTAGATAAAAAATTTATATCAATTAAAAATTATTCCATTTTTTTAGTTTTTCAAAAATATTGGATTGCATGAAGGAAATTTAATTGAATAAGAAAAAGAAATAAATTGCTATAATTTAACTTTTATAATTCGAATCTCCTTTAGAATTTACTACTTTTTTTGTTTTTTGAAAAATATTTGTTTTCTTTTCCACAAATGGTACAACGTTTCAATTTAAAAATTACAAATCGTAAATGAAACAGAATAAAATATTAAGTCATAAATTCTAATTTTTTAATTTTTCTAAGCTTGAATTCTTAGCAATTGAGAATTTTTTTTCCAGACTCATACAGTTTTTAAGTTTTTCAGTTTTTAAAGATGAAAAAATTAAAAGAAAAATAGTATCAATTTTATACAGTTCTCGCTATTTTAGTATATATATTTTCCCATAGATGGCGACACCATTTTAAATGAAAATTAGTTTTCCTTTTCTTTGTTGTATGTTCATGTAATTAAATTTTGCCAAACACAGCAAATCTCTTAAAAAGAATTTGATACATTTTATAAAATGTCTGGGAAAGTTAAATTTCTTATTCTTCAATTTTAATCGACCTTTTGAACTAAACAAATCCCAAATTCAATTACACATATATAATTCAACTTTATTTATTATATGCATCATTTAAAAAAGAATTTAATTCCCAAACTTTTTATTTAAATTATTAACAATCGAGGCATTAAAATAATAGAACAAAATTAACGCCTAGCATTTAAGACAAAATCTGATTTAATAAGAAGTATTTTCACTAAAGACAAAGTCTTATAAACTGATAACATACATATGACATATTTCATTTTTGCAGAACAAAAAAATCATGAAGTTTTGGACATCAGCAGCACTGATATCAGTGATAGCCACAGCAACTTTTGCTCAGGGCCCCTTTCCAATCTTCGGAGGAGCTGGAGGACCCGTCCCAGTAGGCCTTGGTGGCCCAGTCGGTGGATTTGGTGGAGGACATCCAGCCTTTGGAGGTAGCCCATTCGGAGGAGGCATCCCAGTATTTGGTGGAGGAGCCGGAGGTGGATTCGGTGGTGGAGCAGGAGGTGGATTCGGGGGTGGAGCAGGAGGTGGATTCGGGGGCCCATCTGGAGGCCTTCCCTTCTCTGGACCCATTGCCTCTTTCGGACCACCACCCCAGTTCGGTAGTGGAGGAGGTTTCGGAGGACCCTCAGGATTCTCAAGTGGAGGACCATCTGGCTACGGAGGGGGTGGCAGCAGTGGAGGATACACTCTTCAGGGTCTTGGACCATCCAGTGAAGGTGGATTCGGAGGATTGTAAGTATATGCGTTTTTTCCTTTTATATAATAAGGATTTAATGGGTTTAATTTTTGGAACATTGCAAAGAAAGAACCTATTTTGTTAAAAATAATTTTTAAACGGGAGTCAGGAAATAGAAAGATAAGGTGACAAATTCGTTTGATAGGTCCGGGACACTTTATCAACTGAATATCTATCAAATTAGAAATATAAATTTAAATTATTACAATAATAAATGTTTAATTTACTAATTTTTCCCTCAAGAATCGGTTTTATAATATGGTCTATAAAATAAACAATCAAAGAAAAAGTTAAGCAATTCAAAGAAATTGAATAAAATATAAAAAGAAATATTATATTTACACTAAAACAATACAAATATAAAACTTTCCAATTTAGACGAGTTGGTTGTAAACTAACCAATGTGAATATATCATAAAAAAACGTAGCAATTGATAGTTAAAGTTTCTATATTAAAATAAGTTCCAAAGTAGTATGAAGGAAAAATATATTTTAATATATATAGATAATTTAGAATGAAGAATACCTAAGATATTCATAACGTAAATCATTTCATTCTGCAGAAATTTTGTTTCATAAAAATATGCTATATAGATGTACATTATTTTGAAAAACGTGGGCTCAAAAACTGAATTGATGGATGTGTTATAAGTTTCGAGCAAAATTTAAAATTTAAAAAATATATTTTTTAAAGTTTTTAATCTTATTTTAAATAATTCATTTTAGAACGAATCAGTTTTTATAATTTAAGGATAAATATAAACTTAATATCTTCCTAACATATTTTTTCAAAACGATTTTTTTGTGCAAAAAAAAAAAAAAAAAAAAAAAACTAAATTATAAATTGTGAATTGTTGTTCTTAATTAAAATAACTAGCTTAATTTTTATTTATCCCTCCGATAGAAAAAATAAAAAACAAAGGAATTCATTAAAATTAATCAGATCAGGAAAAATATTCTCTTTCATTTTCGCCTTTACAGAAATTATATTTGATTTGTTATTGCTGAGATAAATAAATTATTAAAGAAGTCATCAATCCAACTTTAGTAAACTAGAATATAATCGAATTCATTTATTTCACTCACTCTCTCCATTTAAAAGATAAACCAAACGAGAGAGATATATTTCAAACCGAATTAAATACTGAATTACGTCACAGACAAATACGAGCAAACGATAAATAAAACTAATTTGTTTTGTTACAATACCAGCTTTCACACAACTAATAAAATTTCTCATTTTTACAGCACCATCGGCGGACGAAGCATTTCATCTCTTCTCCAGGGACTTGGCCGCAGACGATAAAATTCTACACAACTGACAAAGATTCGATGACACGATAGTTGCCATATTGTTCCGCTTGTACATAGTTCTGCGCCATTTTCTTCCCTTCTTGTAGATGTTAACAAACAACTGCCGCTTTTGTGTTTTCCCTGTTCTAAGTCTTTTGTATATAAGAGTTCCTCATTTCATTCTCTCTCTGGAAGATTGATTGTGATATAATTTTATGTTGTACATAGTTTGGGAGAAAAATAAAAAAAAATGTTCTATGTTAATTTGGATGTCTTTGTGTTTCATTGTAAATTTAAAAATGCTACTTAGAATTAAAATTTATTTTTCTTCTAAGAAAAAAAATAGAAAATAATTAATTTATTAAAAAACCATTTTAGGTTTTTTATTCACATGAACAGTAAAGAATATTTATATTTAATTAATGGCAACAACAAATGTAATTAATTGCAGATATTGTTGGAAAGTAATCAAAAAATACAAATATTAATGAAATCCATTTGTAAAATTAAATTTATTTTATTTCACAAAATTAATTAATTGTAGTTGATATAATAATAATAGTTAACACACCAAAAGACGATTTCCTCTCATATAACTTGAACTACTTTTTTAAATATATACACACTTAACTAGATCTCTATTCCTTGTTTCCAAAATACAAATTTTAAATTTTTGTACCATATTTTGCTAAATTGTGCTATTATTTAAAAAATGGTTAAAATAACTTTTCCCTTTAAAAGTTTAATTCTGCATTAAAAATGTTGCATTAAATTTTACAATGGCATCGAAAATTTCTTTCTATATAACTTAACCCATATCTTTCTTAACAAAACAGAAAAATAATTAATTTGTGCAATTATAAGTATTAGTATACAGTTTATTTTTTGTATATTTCAAACAGTATAAAAATCTTAAAATTATTGTGATTAAATAATGTACACATTTCAACACAAGTTGCATATGATATAATAAAAAAATTTAAAAGTAAAAAAAAAATAATAATAAATCTAAATGAGATAAAAAAATTTTATTGTGATTGTGTTTTATATGTTTTTGAAATATTTTATTTGAAAACTCAAATTAAAATCTAACAACTTTTGTAATATTTCCAACAATCTTCGTTCAGTAACAACGAAAATTGAAAGTGTAATACTAATTGAAACGAACACTATTAAAGAAATTTCCTTTACAAAAGTAAAAATGAAATAAAATTTTTTAATTATTTATTTAATAATATTCAAAACTAAGATGTAATATTGTTATTTAAGCTGAAATAACTCCATTTAAAACTTATGAAATTATTTTTAATTAATATTGAATTTTAAAAATGTATATTATAAAAAATCTCAATATGACTTTTTTATAGCCGTACGGAAAACTTATGAAAGTTTTTTATTTTTTTAAATAAAGTAAATTTTTAGAATTTTCTTTATCATTTTAAACCATGCAGGTAAGCAAAATACGAAAAAAAAATTTCAACATTATTAGATAAAGCATAAAACATAAACTTGATAAAATCAGATGAAATAAACATTGCATTTCTGGTTACATCATGCTAGCTAATACTCAGAAATAAATAAAATATTGTTCTAAAAATTACGCTTCGTATTTCCCTCTTTCTATTTTTTTTTTTCAATTTACTTATGCGTAAAATGCATTTTAACTTTCTTTCATATTTTAAAACATGTTAAAGGAAACATTTATTTCTATTTCATTAAACCAATGAAAATAAAATCCCATGTTCTTTACATATTTAAACAATGGTTGTTTAATGAAACATAAAAATTTGAAAATATTACATCAATGTACATTTAATATATATATATTTTTAATATTATGCTTTAGGAATTTAAATTTTCAGTAAACAAACAGAACTAAATCATATCTTATATACAGGAGAATTTTTGACTTAAGGAAGTGTAATGGATTTAAGAAGGGATTTATTTTATAGATTATCTATAAAAACTATAAATTCGTGATGAACACGCAACGTCATTAATACGTTTATCACTTAAAAATTAAATTTTAATTTTTAATTAATTGATTAATTAAATTTTTTTATTATATATTATTGCAATTGTATTCTATTATAATTATCAAAAATTGTTATAATTATGTTATATTACACATTATTATAATTATGTTAACTTATGTTTTATTATAATTATGCTTATAAATTAGTAAACAGTTAAAAAGTAATTTTTAAACAACAAATAGGTGAAAAAACAAAGTAACTTTTAACTGTCAGTATTTAAAAAATATGTTTTTATCATTCATTTAATATGACATGCAAGATTTAGATATTTTATGCACGTGCTTTAAAAATTGTTAGGCTTTTGTGTTGGGCTATTTCTGTCTTTCTTCAAAATCTAACCAGGTTTTGTTTGTTTTGTTTTTAAAAAAAAATTTCAGAATTATTGATTCATTTCTTTTCAATTACTGGAGCATTTCTTATTATATACAACTGGCATTTCTTGTACTTCTTATTTTTCCTATTACAAATTACAGGATTTAAGAGTAATTTTTCTTATCAACTTGTTACAGAAAATACCCACCGGATCACGTTAGTAAGAAACGGTTTGTTGAACTTCTTAAAAATTATTTTTATAGAATTGGACTCTCTCTCTCTCTCTGATATACATTCAAATTAAAAATCATTTGAAGTTAAAATTTATACGCATTATTTATGTATTATAGGAATATTTCATAATTATTTTTCACATAATTTATTTTAATTTAAATTTTCTGGATTTTTCCTTTAATAGCGAAAAATTCTGAGAATTTTTTTTCAACAATACCATATTTGTTGAAATTTTTTATTCATAATTTTACGCAAAACATTTAATTATTAACACAAAATAATCAATTTAATTTCCTAATCGAGTTTAATAACCTATAATTATTTTTTTATGTAATAACGTGTTTTTTTATATTAAATCTTTGAATCTCTCTCTCTCTCTCTCCTTTTTTACTTTAAATATTTTGGTTCGTGAGTGCACAGAATTAGGAAAGAATTCCTTCATAAAACCCCAAACTTAAAATTTAATTTTTTTTCTATGGTTTGTTAAAATTTTGTTGGTGTAAAACAAAGGCATAATAAGGAATTTGAAATAATGGAATTGGTTTATATTTACATATCAAACATGCACGAAATTGAAAAGATTAAATATATTAAAAAGGTTTATATTTAAACAACTTTCAAAAAAGCTATTTAAATTCCAATTTTAAATTTGCATTAGTTCCTCAATTATTTTCAAATAGATAAGTTTTAACATTTTAAAATAAATTCTGGATCATTTAGAAATGGGAAGAACAATAACGAACGTGTTTTATGGGAAAACATTTGGATAATGGAATAAGAAAAGAGGGATGGGGGGGGGGGTATAAATTAACACAAAATGTGAATTAATAAGACTCAGTCATTTGATTTCCCCCACAATGTTTACAGTACTTCATAGAAGATTGTATTTCTGTGTTGAAATCAATCATAAAAATATCTAGTTATATTTATAACTTTTGAAATGTAACAATGATCATAGTTACAGTTTGATCAGATCAAAAGAAATCTGGTGCAATTTTCTTTTGGTGGCGCCATCTTTTGTATAATTTAGATAAAATTTATCGGTTGAGGAATTTAAATTAAAGTTCATTTTCGCTTATATAAGTGTATATTCTCTAAACTCTTTCCTTATTAGTTCTGAAATTTAAAAAAAAAAATACTACCTCAAAAAATTGTCATTTGCAATGATTTAGAATATCTGGACTTATTTTCAAGAGGATCATATTTGAGAAGACATGAAAGTGTAAGATAATTAATTACTGCTGTTATATAAATTCCCCTTGCTTGATATCTTAACATAAATATTCAAAGAAGCATTTTGAAGATTTGGAATTCTAATTTGAAAATTTTTTTTTAAAAATCTACCAACAACCAAATTTATTCTAAATAAAATTCGTTTCATCAATATATATTTTTGAATAAATCTTATTTTGCAGCATTGCGGTATTTTAGACTCAGTTTTCTGAGTAAGAGATTTATAATTGCGACATATTTTCGCTTCATTTCTTTTTAGGATATTTCAGTGTGGTCTGGGTATTCTTTTATTAAAAATCTCAGAATAATATTTATTGAATGCATCAAATGATGTACAAATTTTGGCGGGTGTTTTTGGGAAAAATTAATATAAAATACGCACACAAATTGTAGAATTCCTAACCAATGTCGCACAACTGTAGCTTTGAATGCATCTAATTGCCCACAGATGGCGTTGTTTCTAACAATTAATTTATCGAGTTTGTATTTTCTTAAGTAGGTAACACGTTGAGAGCATGAGCATTTGAATCCGTAACATCATGCTTTGATGAATAAAGATAAAAGAACAAAAAACAATCAAACAAAAAAACGCAAGGAAAAACAAACTACATAAAAGAAACAGGAAGCATCTAAGAGATTTCCAAAATTTTAAAAGAATTTCGATTCTTGTTGACAGAGAGAGAGAGATGTATAGATGTTAGAATAAGTAATCAGCTGTTTTACTCTGTCCGAGAAAAAAATATTTAAGAAAGAATAATACTTCCAGGTTTAGGAAACTTTAGAAAAAATGCTTAGATTTTGTAAATGGAGGCACTGACTATAACTTCAAACGAAGAAATTACAGGAAAAATTTACAAAGATACAATAAAAATAAACCAAATAACTAACGCAAAGCAATTTAAAAAACAGTTTATGTTTTCAAAGATTCAGAAAACAAATGTTATCAAAGGATTCCTTTGATAGAGGAACAGCCGGTCATTAAAAGTACAAAACCATGAAAGATGAAACAAACGTCAAATTCGCAAGAAAAGCAGAAAATGCCTTGACATGAAAAAAATTAGCACTTAAGCGCAATTGAACGACGCAGAAGGAAGAAACAGCATCTCAAACTCTGAAAAAAGGAAAGTTACTGAACGAGTTTCTCATTTAGGAATTGCATTTGAATGTTGGTTGCTTATGAGAAGATCATGTTATATTCCACAGAGGCAGCTACCAACACACTTTGAAATTCGAAATTGTGGCCTGTTCAGAGTGTGATTTATAGTTCCGAGATTTTGCTACGCACTCAATGGGAAGAATACAACGACTGCCTAGCGAATAGGAAACAAATGGTTTCAAGAAGGCCCTACTGAACACCATGCAGAATCTCAGTGGTTTTCCGCCATTAACGTTGGACACGACACGAATAGCTTTTGTTCGAGTCGTCAGTAATCTGAACAGCCAAAGTTGTGCATTTCTCAGAGCTCAGATGGCTGTATCCTGTCTTTGAGCTTTGAGACGTCATCTTTTAACAATATAACGAAAGACCTCTTGTTACTTATCGCGTCTAGACCTATCTTGATACAGAGGATGTTTGACTATTGCTATGGACAGCACCTTTTCTAGATATCTCCCTCACCTCAGATTTCTAGACTGTTGCTTAGAGTATAGACCTCCGTCACTCTTCAGCTACTACGATTGATGAAATGTGGTATATATATTTCAAGAAACTTGAAATGGCTTACCCGTGTTTGACATCTAAGTCCAATGTGACTCGATACTTAGCCAAGTTAGAATATTTTTAGCTACCACTGGTGGTAGCTATGTGTACTGGTTTTAGACCCTTGTAACGAACTCTAGACCCATTCTGAAACTCTAGGTGGCAACACGGACTGATCGGAAGTACTGCGCCTGCACGAGTGCCCCGCCTGGGTAGTCGGTGATTACCTCTCTACGAGGGAGGTTGCTTAGCTCCGCCAGCGAGCTTTGTGTGGATATTTGGATTTGGTGTTGACCTCTCGACGAGAGAAGTCGTTTTTTTGCTCCGCCAACAAGCTTAGTGTGGATATTTGATTTTTCGGTTACCTCTGGACGAAAGAAGTCGCTTAGTGCGGATATTGGGATTTCGATGATTGTCTCGCAACGACAAGCTGCACCAGGGAACTTTGCGTGAAGGTTTTTGTACATGCTGGAGGGAGATGTGTTGGATGCCACCCGGGCCAATAATGTGCTTTATTTTCTCTAAAATTGTCAACAAACTCGGGAAATATTATGATTTTTACTTAAAATATGCACAAAGTAAGTATAAGTTTATGCTGTGTGGTCGTGATCCAATAAACCATTAAAAAATCATTCAGGAGTCATCAATTGACAACGCTAGAACATTACACCCTGTATGCCCTCATATTACCTACAAATTTAATCACATTTTCTTCCTACTATGATGCATATGTGCAATGACTGAAGTTTTGTTATTTGCTTTCCTTCTTGGTGTTGCAATTTTAAAGGCCACCAGTATATATAATCAAATATTTAAGTGCCTTCTTTAGATCACAGTAAAATTTTTTTTATATTGCATTAAAATTTAACTGCTTTTAGCTAGATTTATTTGAAGAGTTTTAAAGCTAAATTAATTAATTAACAACTCTGACTGAGCTCATTTTGTTGTAAATGCACTTGTAAATAAAAATGCATATTTTACCGGTACAAATCCTTTAATTAAATTCTTTGGTAAAGTAGTACATGAAAAAAAATCATCAGCGTTTATGCTGATATAAGATCAATTTACTTTTCGATTTGAGAAGTAGATTCAGGTTATACCTTACATTTTAATTTTAGACAAAAGCAGCGTTGTGACACTTATTATCAATAATGAAAAAAAAAAAATGATGACATGGTCGGCAAAAAAGTCGGCACACTTCCTAACGATTTTGAGAGTCAACATAAATAATTGCTTTAGGTGAAATACTGAAGAGACCAAATTTAGCCGTCAGAGATATGATCTACCTTAAAAATCGGCGTATAATACGTTTTTTAACAAACAAAAAAAATATCAAAATTTAAGGATGTGCGGAAAACGCCAGGTATAAAAATGAGAGCTTTAAAAATAAGAAAAATGAACATAGAAAAAAATTATGCTTCTACGTACATCGAAATACTGTTTATTCAAAAGAAATGGCATTCCTTAAGAACTTCAAGGGTTGTAGTTTTAGAAGAATACAATTTTTTCTTAAGCTTGCAATACTACCTCGAATAAATGACTTCAAAACATAAAAACATTGCGAATGTATAGTTCAGATCTCTTCGTAAAAAAACGAGATCATGTTATACGGGGAATATACCTAAAAATTAAAAATTGCAGCTCAAAATTGTAGGTGCGCGTTATACGCCGAATTTTACGGCGCGTAAAAATATTTCAATCAAATAGAACATCAAGAAGAAATCTTTCGTTTGCATTACACTTGTTTGAAATATAGCTCATAATTGGTGAAAGCAAGCATCATTCATTTTTAGGGAATAAATATTCTTTTCAATTACTATGAGGAAAAATAGAAAATAATTAGTCATTTGTTTAAGACAATTTCTGAAAAAAGGCTCGGTTTGATGCTACTTTTAGCAATTTTATAATGTATTGATTTAAAATTTTTCCTTGAAAAATTTTAAGTTGTGTGGTTGCACAGTTTCTTTTAAATCTTATTAAGATTTAACAGGATCCTTTGTTTAAGGCGATATGGTACCATCTTCGCAATTTTTTTTATTTTTAATATTTGATATTTGGTTTTAATTGTATTTTATGAAGTCTAATATTTAATAATTCCATACAAAATTTTTTTAATTTGTTGCAAAATGTTTGTAAAATTTATATTTTTAAAACTTTTTTAAACATTTTTTAAATCTCTAAGGCTTTTTTAAAAACGTTTCTTTTCTTTCAAAATTTTTCCCCACAAATACCTTATAATATACCGCATAAAACTGTGCATGGTTTTTTTCTGCTGCTGCTCTTTGATTTTTTATTAAATTTTATAGTTAAGCTTCAACAATTCTAAAAAAATCATTAATTTTGACTTTGGAATTTTTCAGAAAAAGTACTAAAGATGTTAGAGTTAATTCCACATGCACAGTTTTATAAAACATACATTTCAGAACATGCGTAAAAAGTTTCAACCCATTCTTCAATTATCAAAAAAGCCTTAGGAATTTGAATAATAGTATATGCACAAAAACTCATCATGGAGAAAAAGGAGTTTGAAGTTTTCATTTGATGAATAGCATGATATAATATTTATCGAATAGTCTAAAACTTTCATGAAATGTTAATAAGCTTATTTAAAACTGCTTACTATAAAAAATTGCACAAATGTAGAAAAATTAAATAGTATACTGCCGTAATGAATATATAGAAGAAAACGAATGAAAGATCAATATTTCATAAATTTTTTTCTTAATAATTATAAAAAAAAATAACTACATACACTTCAGAGCTAATTCCATGCTCAGAGCTAATGCACAACATGTACAAAAGATGTCTATGCCTTTATTTTTTATTTCCATGATTTTAAAAGCCTCCGCATGTTAAATATTGTGCTCAAATGAAAGCAAAATCAAATAAGAATTTATAGGCAAAATATATAAAAATCTAAGAACTACATCTGTGCATTTGTTTAAATAAATATCTTAAAACATTTTAATAATAAAAGTGTTGAATTCGCACACATGGGATATATATATATATCGCCAAAGAAAAATATATAAAAATGGGAGAGTTTTTCTATTCTTGCGAATTAGATTTTTAATTATCTGAGTTATCAAAATGAATTTTAGTATTTGTGCTTTGGGAGAATTCGTTTTTTGAAGTTTTAATTTCATTCATAATACTGTCATAAAAAGCACGCACAACTTATAAATCTTGACCAAATCTATTTGCACTTCCAATAAACAATTCACAAACTAGAATTTTTGCATGAATAGCACAATTCTTTCTTGAAATGATTTGTTACTACATATATAATGTCAGGCTCATTTACGCGCGGTAGAAAAGTAATTAATTCATTTTTATCAGGCTCTTTTCTAGCAGATAATCCAAAATGTGGGCGTGGTAGTTGCTGTCCAGCATCAAGCATTGCTCCATAACTCGATAAAAAATACAGGTAAAGCTTTGAAATTTTGCAGGCATGTTTATAAAGATTCGAGGTATCAAATAAGCCAATAAAAAATTTCGACAGTTTAATGTTTGTAGGATATTATATCGCCTTAAAAGAATTATTGCTTGAAATGGATAATAAAAAAAACTTGAAGCTAAAGACAAGGACCAAATAACAATTAATCTTAAATTCATTATCAATATATTTAAAAAAATAAATCTTTCATAGATATTTCTTTATTTATTATAATAGATATGGAAGCTTGATTTGCATATGTATATATAATTTAACTCCCAGGGTGTTCTCTCTCAAAATTGGGGTGGAACCGAGTCAAATCGTACTGTCACCTTCATGGTGTTCAAAGCTACGGCTAACGACAGACGTACAATCTAGTCCAATGCCATGAGGAATTTCGTGGGCTTCGATCTGACTACGTCAGACAGGTGACATTAGCAACAGGAACGTATATAATTTAAACTCGGAAATAACATCTAGCAAACAAAAAATACAAGTATTAATTAGAAATGTTAAAATGAGTGATTGACCTTTTAGTAATACAGTAGAACGTCGTTTATCCGAATGAATTGGGACCATAAATAGTTCGGATACGCGATTATTCGGATAACCGAAAACCGAATGTGATTCATGCAGTGTATGAAACCTAACACTATACGAATATTTAAAATCATTACTTGCAGGAAACGTGCTTTAAAAGAAAGCCAAATAGGTGCAAAATGTCGCAATTTTACCTTTATTGTGGAAAATAATCACTTATTTTTCGTTGTACCATTGTACACCTTCGTTTTTTCGCTGCAAGGTCTTTGATTATCTTGGCCCGGATATTTGACGCTCCAGATAATAAACGTTCGGATAAACGACGTTCTACTGTATCTCCCATTCCCGATTGACCTTTCTGTAAGCCGGCTGAGTGGCGCAGTTGGTTAGGCATTGACCCTGTACGTCCTAGTTTGCGGGTTCAAATCCGGACCAAATTGGCGGATTTTCACGATGCAAAAAATTAACAGCGCCTATGTCTTATGATTATGCGGCATGAAAAAGATCCTTTGTGAGTATTTGTTTGACTTAGTGCTCTTAGCAGAATTAAAATTCCTTGTGGGGTTTCGCATCGTAAGAGCTCAGGTGCCTCTTTCTGGTGAGGAAACTGGAAGTCAAAATTGCTTGTAGCGATAGGAATACCACTTATACGGTGCCACACTGAAGAGAGATACCAGCTTTTGGAGAATGTAATAGGTCTGCAATGGTAAAACACCAATCTGCAGTCCCATTAGAAATGAAAAGAATTTTTGGAAACCTTCCAGTAATGCAATCTATCGTGCAGAGTCTTCAAGAGAAAAACCTTCCTATATTTCGTTTGTTTTTTAATTTGGGATCTTTTCCTCCGTTTTAAAATCAGACAAAAAATTATTCTGAAAAGTCCATTCATTTTTTTCGAACACAGAACCATCCTGTATCTCTATCTCCTTGAAATGATCTCTTCAGTTTTTCTCCTGGGAAAGTAAATGCTTTGACCCTTTCGGTCAAGTAATTTAAGAATTTGGAATCTAAAAATTTAGTTTTTACGGTTTCTCGAAACTTACTCGAAATTCGACTTACATTTCATCACGATTTCTCAAGTTAATTGTACGAAACGTTTTCTCCGTGTGTCTAGCTTGCATTATATGTAATAGAACGAAAGATTAATTTTTTAAAAGAAAAATGGGTTAAACATTTTTTTGTGCTGTGTGTTTTGCCTTAATAATATTTGTTGAAGCTTTATTTGCAGGATTTTACTGTATAGCATTTTTTGTGGTTAAAAAGTAACGAAGTTTATTATAGGATTAGGAAATTTTGAAGCTTTTGCATTAAAATGTAACTTTTAAAAATTTAAAACCATGCATTGTATTTATTTAGTTCTTCCGTAATCACGTAAATCTTTCCACCAGGCTGTGACGAAAGCTCCTGTAATTCTGGGATGGGGTCTTCGTCAGCGAAATTAAATAATCATAATTTTTGACATATGGATTCAAAATACAGAATAATAAAAGAATATTAAGAACCCTGAAATTTCCCCTTATTTATATGGTAGAGAATGTCGGACACGTGTCATGTGACATCGCTTTCTTTCGCCATAGAGATTGAAGCATCAATCGAACACACCTGACTCTGGCCGAAGCTAAACTCTTTGTGTTTTGAGCTGAATAAACAGGGGAAGAAAATTTTCATTCTAAACATCGATTATGTTATATATTTGAATGAATATTGCAAAATTTTGAAAAAAAAAAGCGTAGATTATTCGTAGTAGCCTTTCCCTAAAGGGTCAAATATATATAATTTTTAGAAATTAAAATTAAATAATTCGAATTAATTTTCGATTAATTAAATAATTCGAAATTATTCCATTTACAAATTATTTATAACGGAATGATGTTTCACAAAAGTATACAAAATGTTTAAAATATAAACATAATTTTAAAAATTATATGCATATGAAAATAAGAAACATTTCTTCTATAACTATATTAAGTAGTTTTTATGTTGCACATGCTATTTTCTAAAATAGTAGTTTTTGATGTATGAAACTTTGTAGAGTTATAAAATGTATCAGACTCTTTAAACCCTACCTAATTTTAGTATTATATATCTTTTGTATTTCTGTAAAATATTGAAATTTAAAAAAAAGTTTTTTTTAATTTATATTTTTCTTAAAAAATGTAATTTATCATTCTATTTTTCTAAAAATATCTGCAGTGTAATAAGGATACACATTTATCTTTATAAATCAACTTATTGATAGTAATTAGAGCTATGTTTTAGAAAATATCAAGCTCAACGTAAAACTTAATTAAAACTCGCATTTCTTACAGAAATGTTTCTTATGTTCACATGTTTATAATTTCTCAAATCATGATTAAATATTTTACACTTTTTTGAAGCCTCATTCCTTTATTAATAATGTGTACAAGATTCGAATTATTAAACTTTGATTTCAAAGAGTTATATCTATTTGAATATCATTTATATTTTCAGCCCTCGAGACAAAGTTAACACCCTTGAGACCCTTTCTTAATTCGATCAACCATGCGCATCTTTAAAATGTCCAGAAAACCTTTTCCGTTAAGACCCAGTTTTCCGTTTAAACACGTTTCCCATAACAATGTATAACAGAGTTGTAAAGGACATTAAAAATTGTCGATATAATAAAAGGAAGTAATTTTTTTTGTTGATAATTTTAATGGAACATGTATGCGTTTTATTTATACGCTTAAAATGGTTTTGATTAGGGTTTGCAGTCCCGGGATCCTGAAATCCCTGGATTTAATTTTTTTCTGAATTATATTTTGAAATATTTTTCAACATTTTTCAATCTGGTATTACATTTAATGTATCTTATTTACTGTTTTCTACTCTTTACGTTTAATGCCAGTTTTCTTACGTGTTGAACCTTAAAGGGTTCGAGGTGGGTGTGTATGTTAAACCGTGAAATTTGATATTTATTTTCCTTTTATTCTTTCTGTAACTTTCTCCCCATCGCGAGTGGAGTCAGAAAATGGACATTTCTCCCATCCTCAGGATGTCCGGCGTCAGCTAACTTGGACAGAGGCAATTAGAATTTTTGGAAGATATCTAGTTAGATTTTCAGCCCCGGGATCCCGGTTTTTTATCCAATCCCGAAATCCCGGGATTTAATTTTTTTCTAAATTATATTAAAAATTTTTTTTCTCATAAACATTTTCTAAAAATTTATTTTTTTAAAAACTATATTTTTTTTATGAAATATGTACTACGTAGAATTTTTTTGTGCAATTATAAGTGTGCTATATGTAAAAAAAACATATATGCACAGCTCTTATTTCTCGTATGGGAGAATGTCGCACAGGTCTAAATGGCTCACTGCAATGTTTACACAATAATATAAGCAACATCTCAAGAATAGTTTGGTCACAGTTTCTTCTTCAACTAAATGTCGTTAATTAATAGCAGACCTGCTTGGAAGACTTGAGATACTTCAAATCCTATTGCATTACTAACAGCTCATGCAACTGGATCTTCAACTTCAAATGAGGTAACACAAGAAATTGATTCACATTCTGATTCAATAACTGGATCTATTTATATACAAAAACCATTAAGTGTAGCAGAAGAACTAAATAAATTTATCAAAGAGGTGGTATATGTACCAATGCAGTCTATTATATTTGAGACACTGTCATCAAAAATTCAAACAGAAATGTATCTTTTTTGAAAATGGAAGGAGACGTGGTGACTACCTAAAAAGTACATACTCCTATTTAATGACAATACTACTAGTAAATAATCCGAACGCGCATTTTTGTCGGCAGGACAACGTGTAACAAAATAAGAAGCCGTTTCAGCAATGAAGTGCTAGAGGAGCAGTGTTTTTATAAGCTTATTAAATAACAAGAAATGAAGAAATGCTTTTTTTTTTAAAATTTCATCATGCATTACTTTTATTTGTTTTTATGATGAATTAATTTTTTTATTTGTTTCATAAAAAAAGTATTTAATCAGTTTTTAATTACATTTTCAATTTTATTATGTAATGTCAACTATCTTAATATGTAAGTATTTTTAATAAATAGATCAATCCTAATCCCGGGACCAATCCCGGGTTAATCCCGAAATCAAACCCTAGTTTTGGTTTAATAAAATCTTCAAATTAGGATATCAGTTTTTTAAAGGGTACTTGGTAATTATCCATGGGTGTAGATATTGAATATTAGCGTTGAAAATAAATAGTACAATACCTCAGACAGGTATTTGAGGATGACTTTTCATGGCGGAAAATTATCCTTTTTAATTTCTGAGTCATCACGAAATAGTTGATAATGACTCAACAAATTTAGAGATAGGTGTTTTAATGATTCTAACTACGTGATATTTCTGGCAAAAATTTTTCTTGAAAACACTATGCAAAACTTAACAATTTTCCTCTAGCTATGTTAACAAACGGTACTTTTATATGCTTACTAATCCTTCATCTCTAAAAAAAACTACATTCTACATAAACAAATTAAAGCTCATAATAAGCGTCTTGAAGAAATTGAGGAAACTACTTTTAGAATCTCGCTTCGTGAAGGAATTATTTCTCCGAATAATGATAACACTAAGCAAAGTAACGGTAACGAAAATTGGTCTTTTTAACTTTCATTTGACTTATAGAGGTCGGAAATAAATGGTTTCTAGAAAACACCAGTAAGAATAAAACAATGACCCCTATTACATTATATGCAGACTATATTCTATTTTGAACCAAAGGATTCTGGGAATTTTAGAATAAATAACACTAACAAGCTCCATTCCGATAAATTTAAATCTAAATTCAAGTGATTTATTCTTTTCTATTTATTTATGTTTCTTTTTTAATTTACGCATTATTTTTATTATGGATTTGTATCTCAGGTATAAGAAATGGGCTAATTTCTGAAAGAGCTTGTATAGATTTTCATTGTGACGAATACGTATCGATATATTTTACTTTGAAACTGTAGCCTCAAGAAAGGAAGAGTAAAAGCGAGGTAGTCGATATATATATTTTTAAAATATAAATTGTACCACTTACTTTTGGAACGCTTTGGTAATATACGTTCTAAATAATCATAATTACGTTCACAGTTATTCGATTTCTAGTTATTATTAATCTGATTCAAATATATCTTATTTTGACTAAATTTGTAACATTCTGGACCTACTCTCGGACCCAGCTAGAGGTGTGGGAGGAAGTGATGGATGACTCGACATAATACTTTTTATCTATTTATTCAGCACACTAATTATCACAGACACAATTCAATTAATCAAATAAGATGAGATGTTCCTATAAAGAGCAGAAGGAATATTGCTACGAGAGGCGTGAGTTCTGAGAAGACTTCTATTAAATAGATTCACCTTTCTGGGATCAATCCACTACTCTAATATTTGATTTACAATGTAGCTATGCGACCAATCGTCACTTAAATATTTTTATCTATTTAAAGCCTAAAATGTGCTATCAATGTTGTACAAACTTTGCACATACGTCGAAGGCTCAGGAATAATTTTAATTGCCGAATAACGATTCAACGAATTTTTACCAATGCATTACGACTTTATTCAAACTCGAACGAACAACAACTACACAGAGAGAAGCAACAAAAAACAAAGTACACAAAAAGGGGGGTTGTTCCATTTCTCCGTACAAGAGGGGTGAGGTGAGAAGGGATGACGCAATGGTCCGTAACATCCCGCCCCAAGTTGAAATAACAAATTTCAAACATACATCAATATAGAAGTGGACTGTTACAAATTATCAATAAACACAATTTTTTACAATATACAAAGCTAAATAATTCAAAATATGCACAAATATCAAAATAACAAATACAAATACAACAAATATCAAAAATAATAAGCAAGAAAAATATACAATTATACAGAGGATATTAAATTTGCTACAGGCAGAATTGCGATGCTATTGATAGACCTTTTCAAAATTTTATCTTTTATTTTTACTTTCACTACACGTACCAGGCCATCTGAACCAGGTATGACTTCCGTGATTCTGCCTAAGCACCATTTGCACGTAGGCATATTATCTTCTTTTAATAACACTAGTGTTCCTACATTAACATTGTTTTGTTTAACTAACCATTTTGTTCTTTGCTGTAGGTTAGAAAGATAATCTCGATGCCATTTGACCCAAATAATTTGTACCATTTTTGTCAACCTTTGCCACTTATCCAATCTATTTATCTCTAAATCAATCAAACTAGGCTCAGGAATAGCATTTAAAGGTCTTCCAATTAAGAAATGACCAGGTGTGAGGACTTCACAGTCATCCGGGTCATTAGACAATGGACAGATAGGGCGCGAGTTTAAAATTGCCTCTACTTGATTCATGACAGTACTAAATTCCTCAAATGTTAGCTTGGCATCTCCAACAACTCTTTTAAAATGATATTTAAAGGATTTGACTCCCGCCTCCCAGAGCCCTCCAAAGTTAGGTGCTCTGGGAGGAGAAAAGTTCCAATTAATATTCTCTGATGCATAATATGTTGCCAACTCTTCATTTGGGTTACATATACCATCTGGTACAAGCTTTTTAGCTCTCGCTGAGCCCCAACAAACGTTTTAACATTGTCTGTGAAAAGTGTTTTGCTAATTCCACGTCGAGCAAAGAACCTTTTTAACATGGCTATAAAGGCGCCAGTCGTTAAATCCGTAATAATTTCAAAATGAGTGGCTCGGGTAACAAAACAAACAAAAATGGTTACATATATTTTATGATAAACACCCTTTCGTTGCCCCTTATATTTAATACAGAAGGGCCCTAGAAAGTCGATCCAACAGCAATTAAATACAAAACCAAGGTTTACACGTTCACTTGGAAGTGAACCCATCAATTGCTCGCAAAGTTTAGGTTTAATTTTGAAGCAAGTAACACATTCGTGAGTAATTTTACGAGCTAGAGATCTTCCATTTAGAATCCAGAATTTCTGCCGAACAAAGGATAAAAGTGCCTGCGGGCCAACATGCAAGTTTTTTATGTGATAGTACAACATAATTAATTTGGAAAATTTATGAGTATGAGGTAGAACAATTGGAAATTTACAGCTAAATGACATATTGGAATTTACCAATCTTCCCCCAACTCTGAGAAGACCTTTTCCATCCAAGAAAACATTTAAAAATTTTAACTTGCTTGTCGTAGGAATTTCCTTACCTGCAGCCAAACATTTAATTTCTTCAAAAAAACTTTCCTTTTGTACTGGTTTAATTAAAGCAGCTGTAGCTCTTTCCAGTTCTTGATTTGTGAAAACACCAGACTGTTTAGAATCAGGATACTTACAATTGAAATAGAACCTGAAAATATAACTCACAATCCGAACAAGTTTAGTAAAAATATTTGTAATATTTAAACAATTATCAAGGAATACAGATGGACCTGCATGAGTGATGAATGAGTATACAATATTAGGGTTTTTAAGTTCTTCGAAAAAGTTGTCGTCTTTCTGCGAAACGACAGAGTCTGAGTTCAAAGTTTTGTCCTTCAAAAAGGAAAGACCTCCTGTCCACCAAAGTTCGTCTTGAAGCTGCAACTTAGTTGCACCTCTTGAAATCAAATCAGCTGGGTTCTCCTTGGTTTTTACATGGCGCCAGGAAAAGGTTTCAGTCAATTCTTGAATTAAAGAAACTCGGTTTGCCACAAATACTTTTAGAAGGTGTGGTTGCATTTGGATCCAGTCCAAAACAACTTTCGAGTCCGAAAAAAGATGAACTTCATCAAATTCTAAATCAATAATTTTAACAATCTTTGAGGTCAATTTCGACAACAATGTCGCAGAGCAAGCAGTTCGAGCCTAGGTATTGACAATGTCTTGAGTGGGGCGACGCGAGTTTTGCTGCAGAGTAATCTTATCTGAGTTTCATTGGCATTCTCAGATTTTACGTATAGGCATGCACCATAAGCTTGGGCTGATGCATCTGCAAATCCAATAAGGTGAACTGCAACAGAATCTTTCAGTAAAATGCACCGAGGTATTTTCAAATCTTTCAATTGATGCAGCTCGGCCACGTATCTCTGGAAGTTTTCAATTTCTTGACGAGGCAAGTTTTGATCCCAGTCAATTTTTAATAGCCAAATTTTTTGAATCATCATTTTGGTCTTTATGATTATCGGTTGAAGCAGTCCTAGGGGATCGTAAAATTTGGAGATAAATGACAAGACGGTTCTTTTAGTAATAGTCACTGGAACCTCTTGCAAATTCATCTGATACATGAAGGTGTCCTCTCTAGGTCTCCACGACAATCCCAAGGTCTTTACTAACTCATCATTTTCATTGAAGAGGAACTCCTTGTTTTCCGTGGGCACGTCTTTCAACAATTCCTCACTGTTGGCGCTCCACTTGTAAAGATGAAAACAACCCTCTTTCATCAAGCCAATTAGTTGTCGCTGCATCTCTTTAGCAGTAGTGATGTCGTCTGCTCCTGACAAAATGTCATCCATGTAGGTGCTATTTTCGATAACTGGAGTGGCAAGTGGGTACTTGTTCTTCCCTTCATGGCTAGTTTAGAAGACATCTG